>PYAF01001286.1:4342588-4369372 GCA_007407185.1 Glycine tomentella
AGTAACAGCATATTTTTTATAATTAATTAAAATTTATTGAAAACTACTTAGTAACTAGTAAAGACCCATTGAATAGGAGTGAACTTACACAATTTTATAAATTCTAATGAATTTTAGTCAATAATAAAAATTGTGTTAGAGTGTGTTACCCAACATTTCTTTCAAGTAAATATATAGCACATGTAATAAAGATTTTACAATACTAAATTAAATAAACTAATATAATTAATAAATATAAAATTTATTCCGTGCGGGCATTATATATAGAATTGTGTTAACAACAAAAAACTCATAATAATAATAATAATTAAAAAATTACCTAAACAATTGCTACGTCACTGATATCTATACCAAGGGTTAAGTAATGTATATAAAATATAATTTTTTTTTTAAAAAAAGTTATAGATGAAACATTATTGCCAACGACCAAGTTGTTACCTTACAATAGCCGTAAAAAAAAGAGCATACAATTAATCATAATCAGTGCACTCACATAGACCATTAATAATGTGTTCAGATACCAGTTCACACACATTTTAATGAGCACAAATGGAAAAACTTTTTTATAGCTTAGCTAGATTGAAATGATGAGCCATTTAGTATCTACAAACTGAAACTCACTCATGCTATAAATAGTCATTGAGCGTAAGATATTTTCATAAAGAAAGAGTAACATCATTTTGAGAAATTCAATTCCTACTTAGCATTTTTATAACATTTTGTAATATTAAGTGAGAGATGGGGGATAAAAAGAATGAAAAATGTAAAATAAGATGAGTAATGTGATATAAAAAAAACGTGAGTTATAAAAAATGTTGTAATAATAATATATTCTAAGAATAAAGCAATTCTACCCGTTTTGGGTTTCCTTAAATTTGTAAACTAAAGGAAGATTTCCTTAAATCCGTTCAATCATGCTTTTGCATCCAACCACTACAAACCTTACTAAAAAGTGCTTTTCCTTGGTAACCATTAATCATATTTTTTTACGAAAAGGATGGTCATTATATAATAAACAATAGAACCATTTAAGAGATAATGGAAGAACCTAATAAAGGTAAAGGTGGTTGTCCCTTACTACAACCAAAGAGAAACACTGAACAATGTGTCACGTTCTAAATAAAAAATTTTCACAATGCCATGCCAACAATAAATATTATTATTGCTGTCACACGGACTATTTCGCCCTACAGTCCAACAAAATATGTGTACTGATGTGACATCATTTTGTTGGTTATGTATTTCGTTATATGAGCCAACGAAATATGTGGTCAATAACAGGCATGACATGTAGCAGACACAAAGTATTTTGTTGGGGAGCCAAGCGAAATATGTTGGGACACATGTTACTGATGTATGATTTCGTTACAAGAATTGGTGGTGATATTGATTATATAAACTTCAAATGGTCATAACTTTTGATAGAAATGTCCGATTGAGCCGTACAATATGTCAAAACGCTTAAAATTAAGAGAAGAAGCCTTGGGCAAAAAGGGGATTTGGTCAACTATTTTTTCCAAAAAATGCCTCTGAGTAAGTGAAAATTAGGATTTAAGATTCAAGCATCCAAAAATTTACTTGTTTTTCTACTTTTTTAATTATTTAATTAGTTAATTTAATGTTATTTTTAATTTTTTTAATTAGTTACATGAATTAGTTACATGACACATGTCCCCAACAACTCTTTTTTTTTTCATTGCCACGTATTTTGCTTGGTCCCCAGCGAAATACCTTGCGCTGTCACGTGTCCTGTGCCCTTGTCTGGTCACTGACACATTGACTGCCTATTTCGTTGGCTCATGTAGTGAAATACGTGACCAACAAAATGACGCCACATCAACACACATTTCGTTGGGATGTGGGGCGAAATAACCCGCGTGGTAGTATGGTATTTTTTGTTGACGTGACATTGTGAAAATTTTTTATTTGTGACGTGGCACATTGATCATTGTCCCAACCAAAGAACGCCAAATATACAAATTCATTCCTTATATACCCTACGTTCCTTAATTCATTGATCCTTAAACTAAGTATCACTTGCCCAATTCTACTCATTTTTGTACTTCTTTCTATTATATATGACTTCCTAAGTTCCATGAAAAATAAAAAATAAAAAGCTTCCAAAGCTTATTTGTTTATAGTATGACTTAAAAGAGAAGTGTAATTAATGCACATTCTCCATTTAGCAAGTATGCACAAGAAAGTTAGATGCCAAAACACACATTCTTTAAGTTTGGCCATTTCACGGGGTAATATATATTTCGTCAAAGGGAAGATTATGAAGGGAAAAAAAATAAAGAGAGAAAAAGACAAAAGGTCATCATGGTATTATCGTTATAATGGAGAAATATAAGGGTAATCACTGAGCAACAAAGTACATAAATATATCCCAAAGGCAAGACAATGGGCATAGCTTTCATCCCCACAACTCTTTTCTTCCTCTTTGATTGTTGTGTCTGGATTTTGAGTTCTGATTCAAACTCTTGAAGCTGAAGAACCTGAGCCCAATTGAACTCTAACGTGCCATTTTTTTTTGAGTTGCATGTATGCCCTCTATTGTGTTTCAATTGGCTAATTTCTTTTTTTTTTTTTTTTAACTTTTTTTATTTGATTTTTAAGATTTATGGTCTCAAAAGCTACTCCTGTTATGGCAGGAACAGAATTCAAGAAATAATGTTTCTCATTCTGTTAGAGTGACACTTTTCTATTTCTGACCCTTTGTCTGGTTTTGCTGCTTTAAACTTTGTTGAGGACAGAATTTGCATTTCTCTTTGGAATTTTGGTCTTAAATTTTTTAGGCTATCCTGGTAACCTAGTTAATTGCAAACCATATACAAATTTTCCATGAAGAAAATATAGCTAGTTATATAAAGAAAACAATATAAGGATAACTTTTTTTTCTTTTTCTTTTGGGGTGATTTTCAATTTCTAATGAAGAAAATCACTAGCCAGGAAAGCTAAGAATAAAGATATAATGAGAATTTTTCTGGTTATTTTCAGGTGATTGTGAAGATAAGATGAGTATTGTGTATAGTCATGCTGTGAAGTACTCTCAAGGGGAAACAAGGATGAACCCAGAAATGGATTCAAATATTGGTCAACATTGTCACCAGCAAAATTCTGGACTAATGAGATACCGTTCTGCCCCAAGCTCATTGCTCACAAGCCTTGTGAACAACAACAACATCAATAATAACACCACCACCAATTGTTGTGTTAATGGTAAAGCTTTCAGAAGTGTGCATAATAATCATCAGCAGCAACATTATCCTCCCTCCACAAGTTCTGAAATGGAGACCATGTTGGCCAAGTTGATTTCTTCAAACAATTCTGAGCCTTTGCAAGTGAAGGAAGAAGCAAGGGACTCTGTTTCACAGCCAGTACAACAGCACAGTGGTTACTCCTATGGGTCTTCACCTCAGATGATGTACCAAACTCAGCAAATTCAAGGCTTGTCTATGCCAAATGGTTCTTTAGGGAGTGCTTTTGATGGCTCATTCAGTGAAGTGAATTCCCTTGCTTCACAGAATTCCACACAACCTAAAATGGGTGCTTCCACCAATTGCAACAATCTCATTAGGCAAAAGAGTTCCCCTGCTGGGTTTTTCTCCAATTACTCCGTTGATAATGGTATGCCCTTTTGTTTAAGTAACTGTCATGGAATTTCATTTGAGTTTAATTTTTCATACACCCAAAAATCACCTAAATTATCACTTTTAAAACAATTATTACAGAAGTTAATCTAATCATACATCACAGTCTATAATTGAATTTACATTGTCAGTGCATTTTAATTAAATTCATTTCATTTTGTGTAAAATTTCTTCTTCCTATGAATGTTAATGTGTTCTCTCATTTGGCTTATATTCAAAACCATTTTCCATAAAAAAAAATTAGTTTGGTCATGTGAACAGAAGGGGTTAATGGATCATATCTGATCAAAGATTTGTGGAAATTTTAAATTAATTAATGAAGTTTGCTAGTTAATTAATTAGCTTCAAGTCAAGTCAAGTCAGATCCCTTTTTTCCTGCAGTATTGCTAAATATAGTAAAGCAATTGGGGGTTACTTGTTTACAGAATATAAAATCGAATATGAATATCCATTTCCTGCATAGAGTTGACTTTTATTTTAACTATTCTTATTAAGAAATTAAACATCTTTGAATCAAAAGAAAACTAATCATATTGTACATTTGAGGGAAAAAGAAGATGGGAGGGAATCAAATACCAGGGAAGAATCTGAGAAAAGAAGGCATAAGAGTTAGCTGTAAAAGCACCAAAAATATTTGGGTCACAAGGGGAATCCTTGAATTATATGTTTTTTTTCTTACTTCTGAGTAGCAATTTCTCATACCAATAAATTTAATTTTTCGTTACCAGCACCCTTTGGCCTTAGTGAGAGTTCGATTAAAGTAAGATGTTAGATTCAAATATTATGAATTCAGAAATAGACTTCAGTAAACTTTTTTCTCTCCCCAGTAAGTGGTTACTATTGCTTGGTTTGGTTTTGAGAAAAGAAAATGAGAGGATTTTAAAATTTGAAGTGAAGAGAAAATATAAGAAAAAAAATATTATGCTTATCTTTAAATGTGATTTTTTCTGTTTTTCCTTTTTCTTTTCTTTTTAACAAACCAGACAAAAAAAAATCATTATCTGTGTTTTTTTCTCTTTATTTTTCTTTTCATCAAAGATATTATAATTGAAGTTCAGATTTGTCGAGGCTTGAAGTGACTTTTAGATACCAGGACTGTTATATAAAAAACAAAATAAAAATCCTTTTTAGTGTTGTAACGAGTATAACATTTTGTATTGATAGCAAATATTGCAGCAATGAGAGATGTGGCAAGTTTTAGGGGCTGTGATGTCTCAAATGGACAAGCTATTACATCCTCAAGTGGGTTGCATGGTGGTACTTTGAACTTCTCATCTAGGCCATCCTCTTGCTCCACCCGAATGCCACAGATTGCTGAAAATGGAAATGAAGGTGTGGAAGCAAATTGTGTTGAAAGTAGAAACCTGAGAAATGATAATATCAACAACACTAAATATTACATGCCTAGTTTCACCACTGACTTCTGGGATGGTTCTGCATTCGGTCCCAGAACAGCTAGTAACAATGGTGAATCTCATTTTCCACTTCAAATGCTATGGATATTCAGGTACAGAATAATTGAACTACATCATATAATCCATGTAGCCGACCTCACCTAGTGAGATAAGGCTTTTGTTGTTGTTGTTGGCCTTTTTGTTCTTTGTTGTTGATCAGTGAAAATTTATGTTACCAGGATGAAGATTTTGGATATCAAAAAGTTGGTTTGACCCACCATTTGAGTCTGCCTGGCTCTTCTAGTAGGATGGCTACAATGGAGAAGTTTTATCAAATTCAAGGATCTGTTCCATGTAAAATTCGTGCCAAGAGAGGTTTTGCCACTCACCCGAGAAGCATTGCAGAGAGGGTAAAAGTCTCATTTGATTCTATTGTTACTCTATATTACTAATCATATGCAAGATTTTAAAAGATGGTTTGCGACCACGATTTTAGTCACAACATCAAAGTTTTTGGGATCTTTGACTGCAATTGTGTACAATTTCCCACAATATCAAAAATCGTGACAAAATCATGACTACAATTTAAAATCTTGATCATATGATTGCATTGCCATTTAATGAAGTACCTACTGGTGAACTGCTTCTTATGTTATCTTCATATGCATATTTCAGGAAAGAAGAACACGAATTAGCGCAAGAATCAAGAAATTGCAAGACCTTTTACCAAAAACAGACAATGTAATCTAATCTAACTCTTTCACTAGCAAATCACATTGTTGAGTAAAACTTCTTCACGGGCACTATGATGATTTGATGCTTTTCTCTTGGCAGCAAACAAGCACTGCAGAAATGTTGGATTTGGCAGTTGAGTACATTAAAGACCTGCAGAAACAAGTTAAGGTACTGAGAAATATAAGTCTTCCCATAAATCCTGGAAAAAAAAATTAGCCTCCACTATAGTCTATATTGTCTCACCAAATAATTTTGTTCATCTTGCAGATGCTTAGAGATACTAGGGCAAAGTGCACTTGTACAAGCAATCAGAAGCACTGATTTATATCCTTGTAGATATAAAAAAGAAGGAGCATTTTTTTTTCTTTTTATGTATTTATCCTTTGGTGTACCAAAATTTTGGGTCACTGTGATTATGTAGAGTAGTGCTGATATTTGCTAGTAACTAAGAATTTAGGTCCAGGTCCGTGTAAATCTCTTCAGGTTTTTTTTTTTTTTTTTTTTCATTCTCCCTCATTTGTTTTTTCTTTCTTTCCTTTGCTTGATTTAAGGATCATAATGTACTAGCAAGTTTAGGAAGAGTCAATTGTAACTGTTCATTTTACTCATAAGAGGTTTGATGGCATTACAAAATAAATTTGCGTCGTGAGAACTGTCACACGCTAAAGATTGAGTATTAAGCAGTATAAGATCTTTGTATTCGTGTTGCAAATATAGGGAGTGTCCTAATTAGGAGTGCAGAAAAGAGGGATGGAACTGCCTTGATACATTGCCAAAATTTATCTCTCCCATTTGGACTATTGCCAAGCTACGCATACTCCAATGCTTATAATCATTTCAGATGGGTGATGAAGACATTAGATCTGAGAGGAGAGGTCTAGCTTATATTGATGTAGCAAAGAACAGTGCTGGGAATTCATTTTCTAATGCACTTCTTTTAGCACTTTATTTATTCATGATTAAAATTTATTAGAAATTACAAAATCATGAGAGAGGTTGATTCTTGATCATATGTAGTTAATGACATGCGTCAATATGTTAACTTCAAGTCAATATGTTAACTTCAACTCACAAGTGGTTGAGAATAAATAACTGGGATTGTATATAATTATTGATATATGGTTCAAGGCCATACATAATCAAAGACAGTAATGGATCTAGGACCCTGAGTTAGTAGGGACAATTGAGAATAATGAATTCAAATATATCAAATTAAAGAGTATAAATTATGAAAATATAAAAACATAAGAATAGTGAGTTTAAATATGTAAAATTAGGGGGTAAAATATAAAAATATTAGATAATTATACGTAATTTTTTAAAGTGAAGGGCTGCATGTGTACACCCTCACTGTATATTAGATCCGCCACTGACCGAAGAAGAATGAACAAGATTCTTCAAGAAAAAAAATAAAAGTTCCAAAAGTGTCAAAAGCTTAGTGAAATGTCGTGCTAGTTAGTTTTACCTCACAAGTAATTAAAAGTATTGAGGTTATTGAAATGTATAACAATGATTAATATTAATTATGCCTAAAAAGTGGTCAATATATAACCCTATTGATAGTTTATGTGATCACTTATTCTTAACCACTTATAAAGCAAAGTTGATCATATTTATGCAGTTAATTAACCACTTTTCCAGATAAATGTTGGGTGTACAGATTCCTATATGGATCTTGAACATTTTCCTTTTTACATGCCTAACAAGTAGGATTTAGATTCTTCCACTGTACTAGAAAGAATCCAGATCCATTTATT
This sequence comes from Glycine tomentella, assembly GCA_007407185.1. Lineage (NCBI taxonomy): Eukaryota > Viridiplantae > Streptophyta > Magnoliopsida > Fabales > Fabaceae > Glycine > Glycine tomentella. The sequence goes on from PYAF01001286.1 coordinate 4,350,128, forward strand.
CCAATATACGACACCATATGAAGAGCATAAAGCACTCTAGCTAAAAAAGTGGAAATGACAACAAACAAACGGAAACATAGTCAACACGTGTAAATTCTACTTCTCTATCTATGATTCAACTCAAATGAGCCTTTTAAGCCATTCAAGTATTTCTTGATTGAAAGTCCTTCCCTATAACCAATCAGAACCACTTTCCGGTCAAATTCAACAAAGAATTATGAGTCTTGATCATCCTCACAGGCTAAAGGTGGAGCAAACGGTGACCCTGCATGGTTACCCTCAAATGAACTATCTTGAAATGTTGAAAACTGCTTATTTTGCGGTGAAGGACCTAAGAGGCTGTTAAAGGACATACTAATAAAGTAGACAAAAAGGACAGTTCTTCCCAATTATTGCTGAGGAATCTTCCCTGATAAACTATTCAGAGAAAGGTTCAATGCCTCAAGGTTTGAAAGCTTCCCTAAGGACGAAGAAATGTTGCTACTAGGCAAGATGTTGGACAGGTTGAGCACAACAAAGCATGTTAAGTGTTACATGGCTAAAATTAGGGCCACAGAAATTAACCTAAACTAGAGTAAAAAGGGAAATAAAATCATAAAATAAAGACTGAGATATTTTCATTCATTCATTGATTTTGCTAAAAGAAGAATATATTTATATATATCTAATCGATGCTAATCAATGAATAATGTCTATCCATGTGTCAACATCTCATTATTTAAAATAATAATACAAATATTAATTTCATCGTGTATATTTTGAGAAACCACTTTTTTAGAATTGATATATGTTATTCTGTAAAGTAATTTTGGGCAGTCATACAAAATCGAATGTCTTCCTTCAGGAGCCGCAATAATTGCTAATCACTTATTGATGGATGCATACTTATTTTTTGTTAGATATTGTGAGATTAATACCTGTATATGAAATTCCTAGTGGACAAAACATGTGAAGACACATGATGACGTGTTAGCAACTTTGATTTATGATTAGTTACTTTTATTTTCATTCTGTAAAAAAACAATAAAGTATCATGTACATTATATAATTGATGTGGAGGAAAATGTACATATCACAATTCACAAATAAATTGGATGGCAAATGTGATATTACGTAAACAAGCTTTAAAGAATAATGAGTATGAATGAAGATGGGGTTCAAAATTGAGATTTAAATAATGATAAAGATAGGGTTAAAATAGGGATTAAAGAGTAACAAAATGTGATGTAAAAACAGGGTTTAAAAGCATATAATTGGTAATAATAAATATAAAGATAAGGGAGAGCTGTATTTAGGAAGAGCCAAATTTTCCTAGCCTAACCCACCATTTTGCACGCCCCCGGTCACTACTCATTTAAAAATAAATAAATTCAAATAAATTAATTTTTATATAACAAAGTTAATAAAATATTTTTAATAAGAATATAGGTTGTCATTTATATTATAAAATAAGCTAAAATATATTTTTGGTTCCTATAAATTATAGCTTTTTCTTTTTTGGTCTTTCTAAGTTCATTTTTTCTAATTTTAGTTCATATAAATTTATATTTTTTAATCTTTATTTCTGCAAAATATTTTATTTATTTTTAATCCTTGTAAATTTGCATTTTTCTAATTTAGATCCATGTAAGTATAACTTTATAAAGACTATAAATGAAAAGAAAATATTAAAGGGACTAAAAGTAAAAAAACACAAACTTACCATAACTAAAAAAATAAAAAAGAAACTTATATGAATCAAAATTGAAAAAGTATCAACCTAGAAGAATTAAAATTAGAAAAATAAACTTACGTGAATCAAAAATAAAAAATACTAACTTAAAAGGATAAAAACATATTTAAGTTTATAAAATAACAAAATTACAATACATAATAATAGAAATAAAATAGAGTGCATCAATTATAACAATAAACAAATATTAGAAATTAAAAACAAAACTCAACGTGCATAAAATATTAACCTTAAAATGAATATTGACTACATATGTAATATTAAAATTATCATTTATGATTTAATCAATTATAAAAATAATAATAAAAGAAAAATTAGCCCACCCACTTTGTACCAATGAAAATTGGAATTAAACTAAGCCAAAATTAAATCTGATCAAACCATCAAATTGGACACATTTTGACACCACTAGGACATGATACTTCGTTCAATCTCAACTATAAATACTCAACTATAAATGACAACACATATCTGATGAATTGTGTATCAAAATATAAGTAAATCTTATTTAGTTTTATTTTATTTATTTTTAAAATATCTTTGATTTAATTGAGATTTTATTTTCATTCACCATTTTTTATTCTTAACATGAAAATCTAATGAAGAATAATTTTTAGATTTTTTTTAAGTGTGATTAATAATATTAAATAATACTAATTAGCTTTCTTAATTAGTTCATAAATTAAATAATTTTATTTACATTTAATTAGATGAAATTACACTCTAATTTGATTCAGCAAACAAGTTTATAAGAACATTTTTAGTGATAGATCTCAAATTGAGATTTTATACTACTTTTTGGTAGATCCCATAACACCACATAGGATTAAAGATCTTTCGAGATCTCTTCTATTTTTTCTTTAAATTTCATTTTGAGATCTTAGAGAGAAGAAGGAAGAAAATTTATTCTTTTTTAAACAATGTGTATATCTTAAAACATCTTTTACAAGAATTCATTCTTCATATTATAAATTTCTTCAATTTCTTTATTAAGAGATCTAATCAAGATCAGATCTTGCAGTAAAGTAAAGATGCTCTAAGAAATTCAATATCCACAAACACTAAACATCAACAAACACCACAATCCATTCGTTTATCAAATTTGATTCAATAATGCACAAACGAAATTGAAATAATTGAGATCTTTTATGCAAGATCATATGATAAATACATCTTACAAAACTCACCATTTTGGGATGGAAAATTAATAATAATTGATGCACAATGAATTATAGTATGTTAATAACACATAATAATCACAATAACATTCACAAGAGGGTTAAAAGACGTGTATGATGTATCCGGAGCGGATATAGAATTTATCCCAAGTATGCCAATTGAATCAAAATCACACCGAATTAGCTAGGGAGATACTATGAATGAGAGAAATACTATTCTCTTCTCTTCCTGATGGCTAAGATTTCCTCACAGGGTTGTGTCAATCTAAATTTGTTTAATGGGACAATAATTTTATAATCACCAGACAAGAACAGAAGTTCCTCATTCGCGAATGAGGCCAGGGACAGATGTAGGTATTGTGGTAATCAATTTAGTCCTAGAAAATTGTAAAATTTTTAGAATCTGTTTTGTTTAGGAAATAAATAGAATTGGAATGTTATATTTTGCTAAATTTTTAGTTATTAGGTAACAATTTTTCATTTTATCAAAGGAGATTTATCTCAATTGGTTGAGTAAGGATACTTGAATTATTGTAAATTTCTACCACTCTCTTTGATTCTTACCAACAAAAAAATAATCAAATTTTATTTTTTTTCATTTTGAACTTTATTAATCACTAATTATGTTGTGGACCTCTCTTATTATCCTTAACTTAATTATAAAGAAAACAAAAAATTAAAACAACTTAAATCCCAGTTTTAAGAATTCTTATTTTTTCAATCTTGTAAAACAAGTGAAACTCATAGTAGGATAATAGGACTCTCAAAATGCTCAACATTGACATGAGTAAATAGTTACGACAGCAAGCCAAAGCAATTAAAAGTTGGTGCACAAAACATATCGAGGTCTTTCTAATTTTCTATTATTTCATATTTTATTAATTTTTATACCTAATTTAATATGTATTTTATACGTATTGTATCCAATATATTTATAAAATAAGTGTATCTTTATATCGGATACTTGTTCATTACATGCATCATAGATTCCCCACACCCTAAGCCCTAAATTAGTATATATAAAATTTTATATGTACGTATTTATGGGAATTTATTTGGCTTAAATATATTTTTTGGTTTTTGAAAGTTTGTATTTTTTCAATTTTGGTCTCTATAATTTTTTTTGTTCAATTTTAGTCCGTGTAAATTTGCACTTTTTCAATTTTGGTTCTTGTATGATATTATGCTCTTTTAGTCCTTATAAATTTGTGTTTTTATAATTTTGGTCCTTGTAGTAAATGCGAACTTATGAGAATTATAAATGAAAAAATTGAAATCTTAAAGGACTAAAAATGAACCAAAAAAATGCATAGGAATCAAAATTGAAAAAAAGTCAACTTACAAGGACTAAAATTAGAAAAATGAACTTAGAAGACAAAAAAGTAAAAGTGCAAACTTACACAGACCAAAAACATATTTAAGCCAACTTATTTTTATAGTTTCCCCTAAGGATGTGTTATGAAAACAGGCCTCATCATCGACTCCGTCGAGGCATTGAGTCAATGAATCGAAGGTCGAATTGATAGGTCACTAATTGACCCAGAATATATATATATATATATATATATATATAATTTTAAATATATTTATTTACATAACAAAATATAATCAATCCGTAATTTTATACTTCAAAATTAATTCATTGCCATGATAAAACTATAAATATTATAATAATTTATTACTATAAATTATTTTGTTGGGTATTATCAATAAATTACTAAGGAACTTTTTAGGACTAAATACAAGAGTTATCAGATGACCATAAACATGTTTAATGAATATATATAAAACACATAAATATTAAATCATATCATGATAACAATTAATTAATTATTATATATTGTTACAAGATAATAAATAATATTATAAGATCATATTATATGTTATTCAATAATTAGCTATTAATAGTTAACATATTATAGGAATTGTGTAAAAAAAGACTTCTCAATCGGGTCAACTTTGTCCATATTATCAGATTTGATCAAACCCGACTGAATCAAATCGAATTGCTTATATTTTCAATCCTACTACATCTTAACCAAATCGCCTAAACATCAAATTCCGATAAGATGGATCTAATTTTAATAACTATGCCCCATGCATGTAATTTTTCATCCTTAAATGAGATCCTATTCATCATATAGGAACACTTACATAAGTTCAAATAAGTAATATGTATCAATTAATATATCATATATTATTATATTTTATTTACATGATTGGTATTAATAATCTAATAATTAAAAATGTTAATTCACAAAATTACAACATTTTGAATCATATATAATCAAGATTAATTTGTTACCATGTTTTTTTTTTGTTTTTTTCCTTCGGAGATTTGTCACCCATAAAAATAGATTGCCATATAAAATAAATAAAAATGATTGATTTTTCAATAATTACTTTCAAATCCATCTCCAAAATTATTTCTAATTAGTTAATATTAAAAAAAGTTATATTAAAAGTACATTTAGTTATTATAGGACTTCTCTTACATTCTGTACCCATCTTAGATTCCATCATTCCACGTCACAGACTCACAGCTAAATATATTTGCTTTGCTTCAGTTAATAAAAGTGGTGTCAATATCCCAATCTTCCTTTCTTGTCGTGTGTCCCAAGTTTCTGTCCAAATTCCAAACTGTAAACTCGTTTTCTCTGCTTTCAGCAAAAGAACACCTTTGAGTGGCAACACGAAACAAACATTAATGAAAGTGAAACTGATTGACATGCCATTTTTTGCTTACCCAAATGCCTCTCTAACCAAAACCAACCACCCCTTTTTCTCTTTCCTATAAAACAACCTTCCTTGGAGCACACAAAGCGTGTGCACACAAAAAAGGTCTCATTTTTATGCAGGGTTTGCCTTGTTGAGTTCAGTTTTCAAAAGGGTTGTTTTGTTTGTTGAAGAATGGCTCAGTGGCAGGGTAATGCGGATGAGGGAATTGACTATATGTTCAAGATAGTGATGACTGGGGACTCGGGGGTGGGAAAGTCTCAGCTTTTGAATCGGTTTGTGAAAAATGAATTTCACATGAAATCGAAACCAACAATTGGGGTGGAGTTTCTGACTAGGACGTTCGTCATGGATCACAAACTTGTCAAGGCACAGATTTGGGACACTGCTGGTCAAGAAAGGTCCAACATTTTTCTACTATGCATTCAGTTTCTACAAAATGAATTGCTTTATTATTATTATTATTATTATTATTATTATTATTATTATTATTATTATGTGTTTTATGTGCCATAATGTCACTCTGCTTGTGTTGAGCTGTAATTATCATTTTTGTATTGATAATGATTAGGTACAACTAAGATCTGTGAAGTAGAGATTGAGATCTGATCAGATCTTTTGAGAATTGAGATAAAATATAGCAGCATAGTTTTTTTTAATATAATTAAACCAAAAGATGCATGTCGGTGAATTATGGTCCTTCAATTAAATTATAATCATCAAATATTTATCATTTGATGGCTTCTTGGTTGCCTCGGTTGCTGCAACGGAATACGGCGAGTGTGTGATGAGTTTTAATTAAGGTTTTGAAAAAGGGTCCATGGCTGTGAGTTCGGCGGCAACATCAAGGTCTTGGGGCTGTCCGTTATTGCAATTGTGGTTGCATTAGCTGTATTTGTCTACAATTTCTCGTAATGTCAAGGATGACAAATAAATTGTGATTGCAATTTAAAACCTTGGTTTTAACTTTTAACTATAGTTACAGAATTCTCTTAGTAACCCTGTGTGTTACATACCGAATTCACCGTACCACTATTACTGTGTACTGCGTGATGAGCCCTGTACCTACATGAACTGCATAACCGAGTACTATGTACCTAGTAACTATGATTTTAACTAAGTCTATCAATTGCTATGTTTTTGTGTTTTATTAGTTTGTAGGGATGTTGTTGATTTAGTTCCTGAAAGTGTCCTTCAGATGCATGTCTATTTCATTTTCATGTGACAATGTTGGTGTTCATCACAGGTACCAGGCTATTACGACTGCGTATTACAGGGGTGCAACCGGCGCATTACTAGCATACGACATAACCAAGCAGCAAACCTTTGATCATGTTGAAAAGTGGTTGGATGAGCTACGGATACATGCCGATAAAAACATACTTGTCATGCTTGTTGGCAACAAATCTGACCTGAGTTCTCTTCGAGCAGTGCCTACTGAGGTAGCCAGAGACTTTGCGCAGCAGGAGGGTCTCTTCTTTCTCGAGACATCTGCGCTTGACTCCAGCAATGTGGAATCAGCTTTCATTGGTCTCCTCTCTCAAGTATATAGAACAGTCAGTAGGAAGCACATCCTTGGGGATGGACATGAATCAAATTGGGATAAAGTAAACCTTGAGCTTGAAGGAACAAAAATTAAGGTCCCATCGCAAGAACCGGAATGCCAGAATGCTAAACAGAGATTCAATTGTTGCAGTATTCTTTAGAATTTTGTATTCACCTAGTGCCACCTTTATTCTTGGTTAAGGACTATTTTCCTCCCTCCCCCATGCTGTTGTGAATTTTATGTATACGTTGCCATCTATTTTTTTCCCTTTTACTGTACTTTACCTTTAAGGATATAGTTTTTAGTCATAGTTTTGCAAACTCAAGAATGATATGATGAATTTGAGTAGTCTATTCAATGTATCTAGCTGTGACTATGACTCCTTTACCTTGATTATTTATTCAAAGCAGCTACCCATCCCAAGAATGCAAATATGACAGTATTCGCGGTTATACATGACAGGAGGATGCCATTGTTTATTATTATGGGTTATGGATAAACATACTCTTGAAGCCAGAAACAATTCATTTTAAAGATACGGGGTTTGCTATGAAATAATGAATGACTATCCCCTCACTGGTATTGAATAAAGTTTGACCATCCATGGAAAATTTTCAATTGTTATACTAATCCTGAAGTATTTCCGTGCTAAAGTTGTTACCCCTTTTGCCAGGCACTAATTTTTTTTATTGTTTTCATTCTTCATTGATCTCAGCACATTCTGGTTGATGTGGTCATTAATTTTCATTTAGGATTTCTGTTATAATTGAACCAACCTCATTGCTATGTTTTAGTAATTTCTTTCCTCCGATAAACCAGATGTGAATGAAGGTTGATGAAACTTCTAATGAGTTTGTGGGAGACCTTCTTTCATTAATATTAAATCTGAGAAATATTTATGTTCGTCTCTGCAATAGGTTGATGGGGTTTGGCATTACCCTGGAATTAATGTTCATATATTTGGGTTTGATGGATCTCAAACATTTGTTAAATACTCAATGATTAGGATATTTCTCATAATAAACTCGTGTATATTTGACATGAGTACATGACATTTCTGAAGAAAATCAAAACTAGAGGAACCAAGAAAAGAAACACACATATAATGTCTATCCTGCCTATCCTCTCTAACAAAACCTAATTAAGTAGTTTGCTCCTTGGCAAATGAAAGTGCTGGTTGCATCATCATAGGCATAGCTATAAGCCTGAGGACACGAAGCCTTGAACACCTTCGAATAGCTTGTTGGCTGGCACTTCTTCGGGCTATTGAAGTCGCCTGTGCAACAATATTCTGGCTTGTTGAAAGCCATACATGCACTCTTACAACCAACAATGTGACTTTGGTTTCTGACCTCCAATCCGCTGGGGCAGTTTCTGTTCAAATCTGACTGGCATGTTACCGCCTTACACTGCCCGGATCCTCCAGTTGGGAAGATTGACACTGGCAAATTGTAACCATCAACAAGGCTAACATCATAAAAATCCCCCTCCTGGCTGTCTAGTGTAAACTCTGCTAGTGAAGTTGGTGGCGCACCACCAACTCCATCACACTTAAGCTTGCCTCCACAGTCTCCTGTGATGCATGTTCCACTGCCAGAGCTATCGAAGATGCATCCACTCCGCCCCCAGAAGCGGCCAGACCACCCTTTTGGTGCAGTGATGTTTATTGCCTTACCAGGTGTTAGCTCAACCCCATCATCAATGAGTTTAGGTCTTCCTGCTCCTGTTAGGATTCCAGGCCACACTATGTCCCTACATCTATTTTGTAAAGTAAGAACTGTTGCATCCGCCCCTGAAATTAAAAGAAAAACACCATGAGGTAGGTACATTGTCGTAAAGTTATACTGTAAAGGCAAAACAGTTTTGAAAACCAAATGAATACCAAATGTGGTGTGTTGGAGAAAGAGAACATGTAACTGCAATTACCTAAAAAGAAAAGCATCACAAGGAGGGAAAGCTGTTTCAATGCCATAACTAAGAGATGTTTGTGGTTTCTGATTTGTTGAATTCTGATCATATCACAATTTACGATTTGCATGAGCTAGGTGATACTTATAAACGAGGGAAATTAGGAGGTTCAACAAACACAATCTTTATACAATAGGGTAACGGTGAAGTTTAGTTTGCTTGCTTGACATTATGACAACTGGAAAGTTTATATTGAAATAATCAACAGATTGCCGATATTTTATTTTTCAGGTGCTAAACTGTCCGGATTTTTCTTAACTAAAATCAAAGAAAAGGTGACTAAGTCCTTTAGCTGGAAACTAAGACCAAAATTATGTTCAAGTTCACCTAACTTTTGAGCCCTCAAACACATGCATACACCATATATAGTTTTTGCCTTTTGACTTGAATAATAAAAAAATTGATTTTGTGTTGGCTAAAGTCTTTTGATTAGGAAGAGGCAGATGATCAAATGGATGATCCATAATATGGGATTCTAGTTTCAATGTTGTTTTCTGTTCTAGGTATGCGTTACGTATTGGAATAGAATGGTAATGAAGTATTGACATTAGCTGCCATTTCAGGCACAAAGTTGTTGCGTATGGATTATACTCCTTGGTTCCCAAAGCACCTTTATTTTATCATAAAATGCAATAAAATATTTTTAGAGAACTAAAATACAGGTCAATATTTGAAGGAATAAAATCGTATATAACCCAAATATCAATTATATAAGTAAAAAATCTTTATTAACTATATAAATTAATATTTAAATATTTTATTTTTGTCTTTCCTTAGAATCAAAATTTTACTTCAAAATAGCCAATTTATTTTTTAAAAAAGAGTTTCTTTATCTATAATCTATAATTATATAAAAATTGTCCAGCCTTACCACGTGTTGGTTGGATAGTGTGCAAGATTATTATTATTATTATTATTTGCTTAAATAAATTTTTGGTCCTTATAAATAGAGATTTTTTATTTTAGTCTTTTAATTTTTTTTTATTTTTGATTTTAGTCCTTTAAAATTTCTTATAGTCTTGTTTGTCAAGTAATAACATAAATTATGGCATAACAACAACATTAGTAATTCATTGATTTGTCGCATCACCAATAAGTTTGACATGATAATGACATGTAATTTTTTTTGGTAAATTGTGGTTTTAAATCTTCATTTGTTTAAAACAGTTAATAGAGTTTAGGGTTTAGAGGCAGACTAGTTCATTTAAAATTTTGAAACACAATTTACTAATAAAAATTACACTTGAATGTCTTGTGAGATTCTTTGATGAAATGATAATTCAATGAGTTTCCAACATTGTTGTTACACCATTAGTTAATGTTGTTACTTATTAAATGAATAAAACTAAAATATAATTAAGGACTCAAGTTAAAAATTTCCTATTTTTTAGAGATCAATAAGTTATTTAAGTTTTTTTTTTTAACTTTACTTTTTTACTCTCTATTTTTGTTTTTGTTTTTTTTTTTTAAAAAAAATCATGCAATAGGATGGGAAAAACCCTCTTGAGTATGGGTGGTCACGGATCTAAATCAATCTGATAACTTGGTGGATCTGAACTGATTGAAAAATAGCATATTTGATAAGTTTAGATCGAATTTCTAATTTTGCTTTTGAAATCCAATATTTTTATATTTTTTGAACCTTTAGAGTTTGGATTTTATTAGTCCAATCCAATATAACTGTTTTTGTTTTTATTTTAATGCTACTTATCAATTGTTACTATAACCCATTCGATGTCACTAAAATTGATAATCGGGTCAAAAATACCACGGATCCGACCCGAGCTGAGTCCACCCATACTTGCTTATCTGATAGACTGATATCGTGTGACATTACAGTAGACGTGGTGTGGTGGTTTGAGTGAGATTAGTCCACCGTGCTTCTTTCATCTCTCTTTCCGTCGTCCACCACTTTCAGGTCACTCTCTCTTCCTCCTTATTCTCAATCTCATATTCTTATTCTTAAATTATGTACATTCATCCACCAATTTAAATGTAGTTTAATTCTTTGTGGTGCAGGTCAAGTTCTACAGTGGCAGCTAGCTCACTGAGACATGGTGAGTTTCCTTCAATATTCTGCTTCTGCAAAGACACATCACACTAAAAAAACTCACTTTTTTTGCGTTTGGTCACATGATCAGTCAGGTAGAAAAGAAACGGTTCTGGACTTGGCAAAGTTTGTTGACAAAGGTGTTCAAGTTAAGCTCACAGGTGGCAGACAAGGTCAGACACCCCGTTTCATTTTGCTAGCCTTTATGAGTGTTAGTTCCTCTAGTTAGGAGTTTGTTACCATCTCTTAAAGAAAAAAAAGAAAAACAAAAAGAAATTGTATTGGAATTTTGGAGTCAGAGACTCAACAAGTAATTGGCTTCTTGCACAAGTTTGTTGAGAATTCTGTTATGATCTCAAGTTTGATGATATATGTGTGGTCTTTTGTTCGATTATTTGCATGTTGTGTGCTTGAAATATAGGTCTTGCTCAGAATTGAGTAACTGAATATGCAGTTTAAGTTCAGAGACAATTAGCTGTTTGCATTGTAAGGTTGTTACTTTCCTGTTGAACACTTTATACAACTGATAATTGTTATTTATACGTAAATTATGCATTTAAATTATGTAGCAATTATCTTCTTTTTCCTTTTTTGGTGTTTTTTTTGTGATTAAAAATATAAGAATTTAACTTGTATGAGCTTTTATCCCATAAATGCTAAAATTAGTTTATTTATAATGTGTTGATTGTATTTTATTTGCAGGACTATACATTAAAGACTTGAAAGATGTATTGGGGATTTGAGCTTAGCACGCACATATGGGCTCAAAGCGTTGCCAATATAAAAAAATCCAATAAAGCAAAATTTGATTATAAAAAGGGGTGAGTAGTCAAAGACAAAAGAAGGAGAACCAGAGAGAAACTTAAGACACAAAGGAGAGAAGAATCCACTCCACATAATAAGTAAGCTTATGTCCCTTATTTTACCAGTTTTCTTTCATTCTCTTTCGTCAATTATTGTTCTGTTTTGTTTATTGGAAGTCTTTTATGCCAATGAGAGGCTAAACCACTCATTGTTGGGGGTTTAGCAACCAAACACTCTTGATGTAACAATTCTCACTGTCTATTTAATGTTATTTTCATATTATTATTATTTTTTGAATCTATTGTCATGTTTGTGGTCTGATCATCCATATGCATGTAATGTTATGAGAGTTTATATGTTGGGAAATGTCTATACTCTGAGAAATGAGAAAGAATATCTAGACAATCCATATATAGGGATAAAATGACATTGTTTAGTCTTAAATATACATCTCTATTCTTAATGCAAATTATTTGATGTAGCTTGCTGAGGGATCAAAAGTGAAATTAGGTAATTTAGGCTCTTTCATGTGAGGGATCATGGTTAGAATAAATTAGAGGATGAAGGTACTATGTAAAATATTAAATAGTGAAAAATTATTAACATTACATCTATAGTAATTTTGGTAGGCTGAATACCTAACATATCACATAATCTTGCATTTTGCCTTTAATCTATTTTTCAATTTATTTTATTCTGAATTTATATTTAAGCATATTATCATTCACAAATCCCAAAAATTACTTTGTTAATTGCTAACAATTAGACGTATAAAAATTCTAGAGTATAATCAAAGTCCTTGTGTACTTGACACTCGGTCTTACCATTTTATTATTAGTTGGACAAATTAATGTACTTGCCAACAACTTTTTCTTACAACTGACTAGAGCACAAATCTTAGCATCTATAAGGGCATCCCTTTTTCCTCTTAAAATTTGATATAGTGTGGGATTATTTTTATGGCTTCTCTTTTCTGTTCTCTATGACTATTTATAGGGAATAGATCTTTCTAATAGCCAGAGTGACTTGGCTGCCTTGATGCATTGTTGACCATTTCTTGTGTTCTTCTATGTATTTATTTTTAAATAGTTTCAGAGGACATCCTGTGTTCCCATTGTTTTAATTTACTTCTTTTCTGTCCAATAATTTGTTTAGGGTAAAAGAAGAGAAGTTAGCAATGCGGGTGGTCTAACATATTTTAACTTGTTGCATTTCAGTGACAGGAACTCTGAAAGGATATGACCAGTTACTTAATCTTGTCCTGGATGAAGCTGTTGAATTTCTAAGAGGTAAATACTAAATAGCAGTAAGCCATTAATAGTTTAATACCAACACCATGTATTGTCATTTAGCGACTAAAATCATATATGTGTTTCAGCAATGGTGAATTTTCAGTCACTTACTATTATGTCCATGACTTCATATTTCCTACAACATTCTGAAATACGTTGGGGGGCAATCCATATGAAAATTCTTCTAAATGTTTGCCTGTTTGTATGTGCTTTAAAGAAAGAGAACTTTTTAATTTAATTTTTTTGGATAATTAGATAAGTTTAGTTAACCAAAAAGTTAACCACATCATCCAAAAATCACAAACAAATGTGAGAGAGACTACAGAGTAAAGAATAAGGCAGAGATCTGTTAGGCACCACCATCCTTCCAGTCCTCCCAATGCCCAACTTATTTCTTAACTACAATAATTTTCCATTACATGATTTGCTTATCTTTTTGCCATGAAGTCCCCATAACTCTCTGGCTTTTCTCTGCACTAGGCAGAGTATGGAGAAAAAATTGAAAATAAATTACAGAAGAAACACCGTGATTCCCTTCTTGCTACTGTTGTGTGGTGAACTACTGTACAGATTAATTTCTTTCTTCAAGCTTAAAATGAATAAGTAGTTGCCCAATTAAAAAAAAAGAGTTTAAATTTTTTAAGGAAGTTACACAAATGAGTTATGGTAAGCTTATGCTAGTTAGATGATTTTTGTGTTTCCCACCTTCTCTAGAATGGCTGAATTTTAGCTGTAATGGGGTCAGATACCGACAATTGTCTAGTTGCTGCATGTAGAATTATGGCTTAAGGTTGGCTCAGCCATTGGGAAATGGAAGCTTGTGTTGGAACCAGAATTCCTCACCACTGTCAGGATGCTTGATAAAGGGTGTAGTGATGCCAACCTGTGTGCGTCTTTACTTCATGGAATAAAGACTATACTCAATATGGCCTGGGATGTTCAATGGTGTCATGTGGTTAGAGAAAGTAACTCTTTTGCTCATGGTCATGCCAAATATGGGCTCAGAGTAAATAATGATCTAGTTGTTTTACAGTCTACCTCCTTTGATTTCTGTTGCTTTCAATGCAGACGTAATGAAAACTCTTATGGATGGAGTTGTTAGGATGTAGTTTTGTTGGGCTTTTGGCCCCTTTCCCTCACCAAAGAAGGTTGCATAACTGAGTTTTAACAACAAAAAACCAATATATGTACAGAATTTAAGATAATTAGATAATTTTATTGGTATTTTCCAAAGTTAAAAAGAGTAGCTTCTTAAAAAGCTATATCATAAAAATATTTTTTTTCTAAAGAACCTTTTCTTTTCAGTTTTATGCTGTTAAAACTTTTAAAAAGAATTTTTTTGCTTATTTTACAAAATTATCAAAATACTTTAAAGGGACTTTTCCCCTACTTTTGAGAATTAATACCTGAATGAATAATGAATTAAAAGCGGCATGCTTTAACATAATTCTTAATATTGCTTATTTTACAAAACTTATCAAACTGGACTCTTTCTTTCTCATACTAGAGACTGCCTTCATACTTGAGAATGGAGTTAACAGTGCCCCTTTGCAAAATAAACTATTTAATTTCAAAAAATTAGAGTTCAATAGTTAAATATTTTATTATTTAGTAACCAAAAAAAATCTTTTTATCAGTATAATAACATTTCAGTTCAGAATTAAAATCCATTGTATCTTCTTTTTGTGCTGCAGATCCTGATGATCCATTGAAAACTACTGATCAGAACAGAAGTCTAGGCTTAATTGTAGGTTTCTTTCTTTCCCATGTAATTTTGTGAGTTTCTGTAAAACATAAATTACCACCCGAGTATAACATGCTGAAAAAATTACATAAATAATTGTCTGGTTTATTTATCAGAAAGCTGCTGGGTTGTTTTACTTGTTGATAGAACATACGGAAAGGGGAATGCAATTTGTCTCGCAGATGCTTTGTTTGTCTAGCTCAACAAGCTATCTTGTCAAAAGTGAAATTCACATGAATAAATGTTGAGGGAAAAACCATAGGCAGCACCAGTAGATTCTTGTCAACTTATTTGTTCAGATCTAAGAAGATCAAGAGGGGTAGGGGGAGAAATAGAAAAAGCTGGAAATTGGGTTCCATACACCAGCAACTATACATTTCCCATCTTTTCATCCCTTCATAGTACCCTGTCCTATAAATATAATAAAGAAAGCCAAAGGCTATTACAAGAAGTTTTTTAGGCAAATTCTGTATTGAGGAGTTATGAGAACAATAAATTTATAGCCTGTTTAGCCGTAGGTTTCTTTTTAAAAGAGTCGTGATTGGCTGGTTTTTGATATGGTTGGAGGTGTGTTTCTTGAGAGTGAAAAGTTTTCTTTTCCTTGTTTTCGTGGGAGCTAAATTTTAAATGTTATAATTCATACATGCAAATGCCTATTAAAAACACGTATTAAAAAAGTATTTCCTGCAAGTTTGGAATTACATAAGATGACCAAAGCAAACACTCATAGTTGAATAATTGAATAGCCATTTTCTTTTCATTACATGATTTGAATCTTATTGAGCTATAGTTTTTGTGTATATTACTCTTGAAAATTTACTGCTTTTGCTGCAATGCAGGTTTGTAGGGGAACTGCTGTCATGCTTGTGTTCCAAACTGATGGAACCGGTGAAATTGCAAACCCTTTATTCAGCCAGATGGTGCCTAGGTGTTACATGTTTATATATAACACGTAAATTTTATAGGTATGCTAATCAAGCTTCGCTTTATTTGCCAATCATCATTGTTGTCAGTTTAATATTACTATCCTAGCCTAGGTGTCATTGAACTTTTTTAGTGCACTAAATGGATAGATTGTAACATGTTTTCAGTGTTTGATAAAAACACATTGCATTTTGTTTTATGATTAAATTGAACTTCCTGTAATGAGTGTTTAGATGCTCAGATTACAATGATTTATTGTTGTTTACAATTTTACGTGGCACTTTTAATTATTACACGCGCATTCATTCGAACATGGGAGCCTTAATTTCCTTATTACTGAATGAAAAAATAACAAGACTTGGATTCAGGAAGTGTCTTCCCGTAAAACAATGAAAATTAGGATAAAATTAAAGATAAGGGTTATATTATATATATACCCATCATATCATAATATAATTTCTTCCTTGGTGAGTCTTCATTATATTGAATTATATTATATATCATATGGATTAAAATGTACTACGGGAACGCAAATAAGGGGGTGAACCATGCTCAAAGACATACCAGACCCAGATTCCATATCAACCTTTTCTCCTTTTCCATCTTTACCAATTTTCCAATCAAAGCACTGCACCATAGCAGCAACTGCAGTGTTCATCAAGCTGAATGCCAGTGCTGTCCCTGGACACCCTCTCCTCCCACCTCCAAATGGAACAAAATTGAACTTCATTCTCTTACCATCATCACTCAAATTCTCATGATCTTGTTCTTGCAAGAACCTTTCAGGGCAAAACTCATTAGGATTGTCCCAAGAATCAGGGTCCCTCATTATGGCATACAAATTGATTGCCACTGCTGTCTTTGGTGGCACATCGAAGCCGTTTATTTTGCAGTGTTGGCGACACTCTCTTGTCGTGATTGGTGCCGGCGGGTAGAGTCTTAGTGTTTCCTTCACAACTGCTTGCAAATATGGCAAATTTGCGATATCGGATTCATCAACAAGCCTAACATTGCCAGTGACTGACTCTATCTCCTTTCTCACCTTTTGAAATGCTTCAGGGTGGTTGAGGAGCTCAGCCATTGCCCATTGTGTTGCTTCTGCTGAGGTGTGTGTGCCTGCAATGAAGAGATCCTTGCCACAAGAGTAGATTCATTTTAGTTTGAGGCCATCACAATTTTAATCAACAATTAATAATGACAAATAAGGTTTTAAAAAACAGTCTGGGATTTGTAATTTCAACCGCAACTTCAAGAACATTTATCTGTAATTTCTCACAATATAAAAAAAATGCGACAAAATCGTAACCATGGGCTCGGTTTGAAACCTTGATGTCAAACTATATCAATACTAATACTTTTAACCGTGACAAGTTCTACTAAGAGTTTTGTGGATAACTACTATAAATTAGTTAAACAGTAAATTGAAATTAAAAAAGCATTAAATCTAATTCAATGCTAAAATATTCAATAATGTTATGTAAAATAATTAATATATAGTTAAAATAAATTATTTAAATTTATTTTTTTGGATTTTTGGACGAATATAAATACTTTTGTTTTCTTCAAAATGAACACATATAAGAGACAAACTAATTAACTCTGAGAATGAGAAGAAAAAAAAGTGATTGGAAATAAAGGAAAGAGAAAACTATATTCACACTCCTGATTTATGTTTTAGAGTTACACACAGCTTTACCTTTTTTTTTTTCTATTCCAAAATTAATCCTTCAACGTTTGACATTATTACACTGTCCTTATATGTTAAGTCCCTTACAAGAAATTTTGGTGTACGAATTAAACAATAAGGGATATCATGTGTAATTCCAAAAAACTATAATAGAGAATTTTAATTGGGGAAAGTAATTTATTAGGGGATTTAAAATTTTTCAATTTAAAATTCATTGTTTGGATACTTTTATATAAGGAATTTAAATTTTTGGAATTTTAAAACAGAATTTTAAACAACTAAAAATGTGGAATTTGAATTTCCCTCTAAAAGGTGAGAAATTAAAATTCTCTTCTTTTTTAGAAGCTCTAAATGCACAATTTTTTGCTCCGTCTCAATCACCGACTTACTCCAACCTCCGCTACTCTCACGATACCATCTACCTTACGTGTTTTTTCCGTGAATGAGGTTCAAAATTTTAAAAATGAAGAAATTCAATTTCTTTATCCAAACACAAAATTTTGAAAATACAAAAATTTTAATTGATGCATTTTAATTTTTCTAAATTTTAAATTTCCTGAAATTTTAAAATACTCCATCCAAACATACTCTTAATGTAATTTGCCCTAAAGAAAAATATGATAAATGAAACTTACCATAAAGAAGGCTTTAATATGAGCCATTGTGATCTTGAACTCTGCATGAGCATCATGATAAACATCTAACAGAATGTCCATCAAATCCCTTTCACTTTGATCACCATTTGCACGCGATAATCTTTTGTGTTCATGCTCCTGGAGCACCTCCTCCAACAACTCATCGTACCTTGAGCTCATGTCTAGGGCCTTTTTCCCATACACCCAAAAACTCAACTCCTTGAGAGGGCCCAATACATCCCCAAAGCACAATTTCGCAGCTAGCTCAAAGGACTCCTTTACTAGCTTCCTGATCCTCTCAGCATCCTCGCATTTTTCCGCACAACTTGTTGCAAATCATGACAAAAGATAGTTTAAGTATGACTTAGAGAAAATTGAGAGACACTGAACTTTTCTTAATAGGAAAAAGAAGCAAGTATAACTTAATGTATTTAATTTGACAGAAACAAATCAGATAAAAGGAAAATTAGGTCACATTAATCCTATGTTTGATAGAGTGAAAAGAAAATTAAAGAGAAAAAAATTGAAATTAAATTGGAGGAAAGGTGAAAGAAAAAAAACAGTTTTTTACTTTATTTTTAGAAGTAAACTATTTATATATATATATATATGGCATGAATTTTATCAGTTGAATTATAATTACTCTTTGCATTTTTAAAATAAGTGTCATTCTATATTATATCAGATAAATCAAGAAAAATTAATAAATAGATGAAGAAGAATTTTATAAAACTAATTTTAATAATATTAAATTGAAAAAATTAAATAACACTTATTAAGGATATTAATGATAAAATGATTAATATTATATTCAAAAGTTAAATATAATATTTATTTTGGAATAATTTTTAATTTTTTCAAATACAGCATTTGTTTTAAGAAGGGGGAAGTATATGTTATCATATTATTATCTCAAATTTTGTTCAAATTTAAATTATACAATTATACA
>PYAF01001286.1:4376202-4390839 GCA_007407185.1 Glycine tomentella
TTACCAACATGCCCATTTAGATCGCCTCCTAGGAAAATCTTCTCTTCTCGTGGTATCCCTCTTAGAACCTCTTCCAAGTCTTCCCAAAAATGGGTCTTTTCATCTGATAATAATCCCACTTGAGGTGCATACACACTGATGATATTTACGATAAGATCCCCGACTACAAGCTTAACCATCATAATCCTATCGCCTTTCCAATTGACCAATTTCCTTAAATCAGGAAGCCATATGCATGTAGATTTAATTGTATAACTGAGACTCTAGTTTCCCATTTTCCCAAATTCTGAGCATGAACACTGACCACTCCTCCTTGAGGATCTAAGATTTTCAGCTTGAGTATAGTATATAGCTCTGTATCACCATGCATGGAGGGATTTGAAGATGGTTGTTAGAATGATGTGAAGTTCATTCTGGGGATTGATGTTAGTTTTTGGCAATTCTTGGGTGAGTGGAGTTCTATTTTGGTATGGTTAATTTGGTTCGAAATTGAAAGGAACTGAAATTCTGGAGGCAAAACCAGAACTTTGTGTGAAGCCAAGTGTGCCTTGGTCAGGTGAGTCACTTGGTTATGCAAAGCCAAATGTCCAGTGATGTATATGCAGCAAAGAAAGTATAGATGACTACGTGGATGGTGAGAAAGGGTACAATATAAACGATGATGCAGCAATATTGGAAATTCATCCTTGTTTCCGAGTCCTTGATTACACAACCTGAAAATTCAATTGCATACTTATCATCTTAATGAAACTTATGGATGATAAAACCTTTGTATAAGAGGATCACAAAGAGCATGTGAAAGGTTAAAAGAACTTAAAAAGTACCATGAACGTGCATTAGAATTAGAATGTGAACCGATATGACAACATGACAACTAGAGAATGGTAAACTTCACAGGAATTATATGATAATAGAGTAAATAAATAGACAACTTTTAAAGGCTTAAATATTTATGTGGTCCCATGTAATATGTGTTTTATGATTTTAGTTTTTATAAATTTTGTTTGATCTCTATATAATTTTGTTTGATGGTTTTATCCCTTGTTAATTTATTGATAATGTGTTGACCATTATTAGAGAACAGAACAGACCTGTTCACCAAAAAAAAATAGAGAACATAATTAACATTTCTTAAATACTAGTTATAGGGATTAAAAATGAATAAAAAGGGCTAAAACCTAAATCTCATAAGTGCATTGCCTTCATGATCTATATATAAAACAAGAGAGAAATACATGATCAAATTTATTGCATTTGGTTGAAGGTGCACAAACCTATATATGTGGTGTATTTAGTGACGCGTGGTAGTAGCATGGCCTCAGAGCTGAAGAAGTGTTTCGCTTCGGGCTTGAAGTCTCTGCACCAAGCAAAGCAATGCCACTGCCTTCTCCTCCGTCTCGGTCTCCACCAAGACACCTACCTCATCAACCTCCTCCTACGCTCTTCCCTCCACTTCTCCGCCACGCAATACGCTACTGTCGTTTTCTCCCAAACCCCGCACCCCAACATCTTCCTCTACAACACCCTCATCCGCGGCATGGTCTCCAACGACGCCTTCCGCGACGCCGTTTCGTTCTACACCTCCATGCGCCAGCACGCCTTCGCCCCGGACAACTTCACCTTCCCTTTCGTCCTCAAAGCCTGCACCAGACTTCCACATTACTTCCGCGTGGGTCTCAGCCTCCATTCCCTGGTAATCAAAACCGGGTTCGATTGGGACGTGTTCGTTAAGACCGGTCTTCTCTGTTTGTACTCCAAAAACGGGTTTTTAACCGATGCTCGCAAGGTGTTTGATGAAATTCCTGAGAAGAATGTTGTGTCTTGGACTGCTATAATTTGTGGGTACATTGAGTCCGGTTGCTTTGGAGAGGCTGTCGGGTTGTTTAGAGGGTTGTTGGAGATGGGTTTGAGGCCGGATAGCTTCACGTTGGTTCGCATTTTGTATGCTTGTTCACGGGTGGGGGACTTGGCTAGTGGACGGTGGATTGATGGGTATATGAGGGAGAATGGGTGGGTGGGGAACGTGTTTGTGGCGACCTCGTTGATTGATATGTACGCGAAGTGTGGGAGCATGGAGGAGGCGCGCAAGGTGTTTGATGGGATGGTGGAGAAGGATGTTGTGTGTTGGAGTGCCTTGATTCAGGGGTATGCTTCCAATGGGATGCCGAAGGAGGCGCTTGACATGTTCTTTGAGATGCAGAGGGAGAATGTGAGACCGGATTGTTATGCCATGGTGGGAGTTTTTTCCGCTTGCTCGAGGCTCGGGGCGTTGGAGTTGGGGAATTGGGCTAGGGGTTTGATGGATGGGGATGAGTTTTTGTCTAATCCTGTGTTGGGTACTGCATTGATTGACTTTTATGCGAAATGTGGAAGTGTGTCACAGGCGATGGAGGTTTTTAAGGGGATGAGGAGGAAGGATTGTGTGGTCTTCAATGCTGTTATTTCCGGGCTGGCTATGTGTGGACATGTTGGAGCTTCCTTTGGGGTGTTTGGCCAAATGGTAAAGGTTGGAATGCAGCCGGATGGGAATACTTTTGTCAGTTTGCTTTGTGGATGTACTCATGCTGGTTTGGTTGATGATGGTCACTGTTATTTTAGTGGCATGAGTAGTGTTTTTTCTGTAACTCCTACTATAGAGCATTATGGATGCATGGTGGATCTCCTGGCTCGTGCAGGTTTGTTGGTTGAAGCACAAGATTTGATCAGGAGTATGCCAATGGAGGCCAATTCTATTGTTTGGGGGGCTCTGTTGGGAGGATGTAGGTTACATAAGGATACCCAATTGGCTGAACATGTGTTGAAGCAGCTCATTGAGTTAGAACCATGGAATTCGGGACATTATGTTCTCTTATCAAATATATATTCAGCAAGTCGTCGTTGGGATGAAGCAGAAAAAATCAGGTCAAGTTTGAATCAGAAAGGGATGCAGAAATTACCTGGGTGTAGTTGGGTTGAAGTTGATGGGGTCGTTCATGAATTCCTAGTAGGCGACACTTCCCATCCTTTGTCACACAAGATATATGAAAAACTTGAAAGTTTATTTAAGGATTTGAGAGAAGCTGGCTATAACCCGACCACTGAGTTTGTGCTTTTTGACGTAGAGGAGGAGGAGAAGGAGTATTTCCTTGGCTGTCATAGTGAGAAGTTAGCTGTTGCATTTGCACTGATCAGTACTGGTGCCAAAGATGTGATTCGTGTTGTTAAAAATCTTCGTGTATGTGGCGATTGTCATGAGGCTATAAAACTTGTTTCAAAAGTTACAGGGAGAGAGATTATCGTTAGAGATAATAACAGATTCCATCATTTCACTGAAGGCTCATGTTCTTGTCGGGATTATTGGTAAACTTTTGATGCATTCTGAGATGTGAAGTCTAAATTCACGGTTTGCCTCACTTCAAAAGTTGTCAGACATCAGAGTTTCATTTGAATATGTTGAAATGGAATTTTATGTTCTGCAATCCCTTTACACAAGTTTTGGATGGGGATAAGTGAAATATATGACATCTTGTGTCTGACTTGAATATGGTCGAGGTCCAAGATAGTTTTGCTGCCTTTTAGATGGAGAAATGACCCCCTTGTTTGTCAAATGCACTTGCATAGATCACATCACATTCTTTCCATCTCTCTATTTGAAGCAGCAATTTGGGTCCACTGATGAACTTCAAAGTACCTGTCATTTTGGGACATGCAAATACTTTCTGCCAGGTTTGTAAGATTGCTAGTGAGCACTTGAATTATGGAGTTGGTGACTTCTTTTTTCTTCCCTGTGGACCTAAACTTGAGGTTCTGGAAAAACTTTCCATGACAGTGGTACTGATTAGTAGAAGTTTTGCATAGATTTTAAGTTCAATTTTATTGACTTAGACCACTGATGGAAGTATAGCAAAAACACACGCATTGTGTAGCAATTGGTTTGCAAGTCATACTATGTTACATGAATTGTAGTCTATTGGTGGGGGCAAAGCAAACATACCAAATTAAAGCTTGAAAATTGAACCATGCATTTTCTTAATATAAAAAATGGATTGAGTTTCTTTACACCTCTTCAGTTCTGTCTCTATTATGCAGCCAAGGATTCTACTATTACACTGCTCAGAAGTTCTTAAATGGATAATATAAAAATGCAAAATATTGTACAAGGTAGGACTTCTTATTTAACACATAATGTTAAGAATTAAGCTGGATTCTTACTGCAGATTATTTCGTCTTCCTTTCCTGGTATTTTTATAACTAGAACTGATTCTTCTTTTTTATATGATTGCAAGCTAGGTTGTTGAAAGTGGAACAAAGTGGGCAACAGGTTTGCACACGTTTGGCCAAAAAGGGAGCCGGTCCTTTTTTATCTACCATGGTCCATGGCAACTTTGTTAATGTTTCTAGAATGGGCATTCCGATCAAAGCATTGGATCATACAGCTAGAATTGTTTGAATGACAGATAATACTAGTGAAGTTTCTCGGAAGGTTAATCTGAAATGTAAAATTACATTCCAGATTAGCCTTTTCGGAACGTAACTTTTAACATCCCAGAAAGTGAGGGAGGGAGGGGGGAGGATTTGGAGTGCAATTTTGCATTTTGAGTGCAAGAAGCAATTTTTGGAGGTGCTGGAAACAACTGCCCAATCTGTTGCTTCAGATTAAGCCCAATGTGTCAATCCAGAACAATATGCATCTTTATGTTTAAATATAACTTATATTATTAACATGTTATAATTTTTGTTATGATTACGAACAGGTAGAATTTTGTACCCATCTAACACTTTTAGTAGTAGGTAGAATTCCATTTTTACGATCTTGATTGCGTAATAAGATGGCACCTGCTTTTTTTTTTTTTTTCCTTTTATTCAAAAGCAATCAAATATTGGAATAAATATAGCTATTGTTTTTCTCCTTCTCGCATATGGTGTTCTTACTTTAGTCCTAAGGACCTAAACTTTACTTCTTTATTGGCAGACTATTCTTATTGTGATATATTTTCCTTATACTGCGCACCTACAAGAAAGACTTGGTGACCACGGCTACAATTTTGCTTAATATTCCTTTTATTGCAAAAGTAAAAGTAGTTAGCTTCCGAAAGCAACTTTGGCAACGGAAATGGAGCCATCCCTTCCTGACTCATTTAAAATGATAAATTCTTTTAAACAAAAATAATAATATTAAACCCAAAAAAAAAAACTAATAATTAAGATTATGACAATGAATTATTAATTTTTTGAATGATTTTTTTTTTCAAAATTTTCTTGTCAATAGTTATAATTTGTCACTTTTAAAAACAAATCTCTTATTTTTAATGAAGCTAGATTCTTCCTTCTTCAATTGTCTTGTTTGGCTTTAGAAGAAAATGAAATAAACATACACATACATGTTCAAATTACCTAATTTTTATTTCATACTCTTTGTGATCAACATTTAATTTTTTTTAAGAATATATTTTTAAGAAAATAATGCTAATATAATACTAGGAATGGACATGGGTCTTGGTTAACTCAATCACCTAATTAACTTGAACCAAATTGAACAAAAACATTTGAGTTGGTTCAGACCATAGGTTTTGTTTGAAATTTGAAATTGCAAAGCTGATTTACCAATTTGGATATTGAATATGAGCACATGGAACCCAACCTAGACTTATACTATTTTACATAATTTTTTATATTTTGTAATTTTTAAATTTTATATCTTTTTATGTTGTGCAATTTATAATTATGACTTTTGAAACTTTTTATTAGTTTTTTCATTCTATTATGATTTACTAGTTTTTTTAATCCTATTTTTCATGTTATTATTATTATTATTATTATTATTATTATTAAATAGACTCAACCACTTGACCTAATCTAACCTGAATATAAGGGTGGTTTGATTCATTGTTAATATTCTTTGAAAATCTAAAAATAACCCAAATTGATTAACTTGTTTTAGATCTAAACATCTCTTAAACCTAACTAAACTCAATTCATACCCATCCTAAATAATACACTCTTTTAACATATTTTAGTAATACACACTTCTTTAATTTATTATTATTTACATGAATTTCACACTAATTAAATAGAACCTACTAAAAAAGGAATATGACTATTTTTTTTATATAGACATGTGATCGTAAAAAGTATTTTTGATTGTTCATTTAAACTAATCACATTTGAAGGCACTCTAAAATGAGTTGTTATTTCTCAATGAAAATGAAGGCTATTATAGTCATATCTAATTTCCATGTGACATATAATTAAACATTATTAAATGGGTGGAACGGCATATTTTTAAACACGCCCAATATAATAAGACCTACTAAAATACATATTTGTCTAGATAAATAATTTCTCAAATATTGGATAAGCATCGTTAAACTTAGAAAAATACTTTATGAAATGATTCAAACCCGCGCACATGATGTATGAGCTCCACACTCAACTCCCACCAAGGATGGGCCCCAAAATCCATCCACAGCGCTAGTATGTATAAATACACGCTGGCTGTTGTTAACATTTCGTTCACTCACTCTCCCGCCATCATCACCGCTCTTGAATAATGGATCTCCCCGTAATAGATCTTTCTCCCTCTCTCTCCGGCCACTGGGACCCACGTCTCTGCGCCGAGGTCAGCCGCACCCTCAGGGAAACCGGCGCGCTCCTCGTGAAGGACCCTCGCTGCACCGTCGAGGACAACGATCGCTTCATCGACATGATGGAGCGCTACTTCTCAAAACCCCCCAACTTCAAACACCGCCACGAGAGACCCCACTTGCATTACCAGGTCAAGTTTCTTTCTTTCCACGTAATTTTGATTCCTCAACGCTCTTCCCCTTCTGGGATGTGCTGTGAGGGAAACCCTATTTATTCTCTTTAATGTGAGCAATGGTGAAATAAATAATAAAAATCTCATATTGCGAAAATCATGAATGTGTTGATGATTTTTCTTATCAACTATCTCGTATTCAGAAACATCGATTTATATATATATATATATATATATATATATATATATATATATATTTGGGATATAAGGTTGGTCTATTGGTGAAGGGAGAAGTAAAGCCAAAGATGTCGCAGTTTCAAATCCCTTTGCTAACAGAAACGGACAACTGACATTTGCAATATAAAAAATTGTTCATATAATATGAACATATATGACAAATCATGAATGTATTGAAATGTCATCGGATGATTTTCTTATAAACTAATATCTCAAGTTGAGAAGAAAAAAAAAATTGTTGATGTTAGGAGGAGGTGCATAACAAATCATGAATATGTTGGAAGTTGGAACATAATTTGATGACTTGTTGTTTTGTTTTGTTTTTTTATTGACAGTTGATATTACTTTTTTTTTTTTTTGCTCTTGTTCATTCTAGAGGAATCAAATCCAATTCCCCTGTTCTAGTTTTGAGATCGAAAGTGTCAATGGCTAAGTAGAAAATCAACTGTAAATATTGTGTTTATCTTCCTAACAAATCATGAATGTGTCGGAATATCAACTAATCAATGATTGGGATTTGTTACATGACACTTGTTTGGTTTTAAGGAATCAAATTCAGTCCCCCATTCTAGTACTAAGATCGTAAGTGTCCAATACTTTAGTCCTTGATGTTGTAAATAATCTTTTTTTTAGTCCTATATTTTGTTTATTTTTTTGCTGTCTTTTTATACCAAAATGAACTGAATTGAACCTCTTTTTAAATAGTTGGGAATGGAGGAGATTTTATAATGCTAGAGATTCAAGTTACTAAGATACATGATTTTTGGGACCAACAGTGTTTTTTTTTTTTTTACATTTTGTTTAATTGGCCAAGTTTTAAGCTTTTTACTTATTGTTTGATCTACATAATTTGTGTAAAGTTTGGTTCTCCTTTTCCTCCAGGAATTGGCACATTTCTCAACATTTCATTTTTATGTACTCTGTAAATGGTTTCTGCTAATTGAGGTTTATCTTTGATAGATTTTAAGACATGATAATAATAAATGATGCCTCAAATGGGTGTAACAGGTTGGGGTTACACCAGAGAAAGTAGAAGTTCCAAGAAGCTTGGTTGATGAAGAAATGCAGGAGAAACTGAAAGCAATGCCAAAAGAAAACCAGCCAAACACTCCTGTTGGACCTGATCTCAAATGGCGATACTTTTGGAGGATCGGTCCTCGACCATCAAATACTCGCTTTCAGGTCTCATGCTTTCTCTTTTTTCTTATCCGTGACATTTGTCCTAGTTCTTAAACCTAATGTTTATCTAAACTGTACAGGAACTTAATGCCGAGCCAGTAATACCTGAAGGTTTCCCTGAATGGAAAGAAACTATGGATTCCTGGGGATACAAAATGATAGCAGCGATTGAAGTCAGTCATTTTTTTTCATGCTATTTCTAATGTGTGGTGATCTAAATGTGCATATTTGTTACTTAGGTGGTTGCTGAAATGGCAGCTATTGGGTTTGGTCTTCCAAAGGATGCATTCACTTCTCTTATGAAGCTGGTGAGCACATCTATTGCTTCCTGGTGATTAATGTTCCTCATAGGAAGGCAAAAGAAAAGTATATCTGGAAATCAGTTGATTAAAGATCATGACAAATAATCTCTTCAAGATTGATTTTAACACAAATATTGTGGGACGCAATTCACAGTTTCATCTCATAGATTGTATTACTGACAGCCATTTCCTTTTGCACAGTGCACCATATGCATTTGCTATTAAGTATTACCCATTTTCAACATGGAAACAAAGGTTCCCCAGTTTGTGTGGCAATGTTTTTTTCAGAATTGCAATAATTTTATTTGATGTATTTCGTTACTTGTTTGATAGTTTCTTCCCTTGCTTAGAATTATATTTGTATCCAAGCATGCATTTTATATGACATCTCCAAAAGGAGCAGGATGCTCTTTACTTGTGCAAGTAGATATACTGCAGAAATCCAATTTGCAAAGGAAAGCATATCTTCTGTAAACAAAAATTCTGCACTCTTAGCTGGTTCGATGGTATCATTGTCTTTCATTTTGACTTTAATAAAATGCTATTAGACTCCACAATGGTGGAAGCTTCATGCACGCTGCCACTTTTGTTATTTTAATAACAAAAGGCACATCTGGTTGATGCTTTTTGTCTATGATAAAGCCACCAAATGGGCTATACCTTAGGCTTTTCAACATGTCATTTATTTGGTAAGACATTTTATTGGGTTGTACCAGTGCAGCATTATCAACAAGTAGACTTGAATGATAGGCTGAACCACTGAAGCATATTCTTACTTGCATAGTTCAAGAAATTACCTGTGTACTCTAGTGATTGTATAATATATTCTCTCTCTTTACTATGTACTAGGGCCCGCATCTGTTAGCACCAACAGGGAGTGACCTTCAAAAATATGGTCAGGAGGGAACTATCTTTGCAGGATATCACTATGACCTTAACTTCCTAACAATTCATGGTAGAAGTAGATTTCCTGGTTTAAACATCTGGTTAAGAAATGGACAGAAAGTTGAAGTGAAGGTTCCAATAGGATGTCTTCTTATTCAGACAGGAAAGCAGGTAATTCAAAATTACCAGAATTTGCTGATGTTTCACCGGAAGGAATTCAAACTTTGATAGCTTGACATATATACCTGATTTTTTTGTCCTTTCATATTTTCTGGCTTTTTGATGAAATTGACCTTACCAGTTTTTAACTTTTGTCTTATTTTTGGCTATGATAAATTTGTGAATTTTGTTATTAGTCCCTATCAAATATTTTTCAAAGGGACTAATACAAAATGAACAAAATATTATAAAAAAATGAAAAAATAGATATAAAATAAAATAACAAGGATCAAAAACAAATTTATTGCTTTATTAAGGACTCAAAAAAAATTGTTAATTTATTAGGGACCTAAAACATATTTTAGTCTTTATTTTTAAAACTGTTTAGCAATGTTAGTTGTCTCAAATATCTGGTATTTCAGTGTTTTGTCAGCATTACTCTGATTTTATTCATTGCCTTTGAGGTCATAATTTCACAGCCCTCTATGGCAAATATGATTTACTCTACATTATTAATGTTCTTTTTCTTCTTGTTGTTGTAAAATGCAGATAGAGTGGTTAACTGGAGGGGACTGCATAGCTGGCATGCATGAGGTTGTTGCCACAAAGAGGACACTTGATGCAATAAATTTAGCACAAGAGCAGAATCGTAGCTTATGGAGAGTCTCTTCAACGGTGAGGACTAAACCATGGTCGTTTTTCCCTCTAGGAAAGAATAGTTTTATGAAATTGACTTGTGTCAGTGTTATATTGACTGATAACATTTGTCGGTGAATGTAGTTGTTTGCACACATAGCATCAGATGCAGTTCTGAAGCCATTGGGACATTTTGCAGAATCACCCCTTGCAAGCAAATATCCACCTATGTGTGCAGGAGAGTATGTTGAACAAGAGCTTTCAGTGATCAATCTCAAGGGAAAGAAGTGAGAACTTTCATTGTTGACAATTATAATAAAAAGTTGGATACATTTTTCTTTCACTGGATCACAGTCACACTGCTTTACAAGCTATTGAGAAAAAACCATTAGGGCAAGAAACTGAAAATTATGGTTTCATTTTTGTCCAAAGAAATGGAACAATTGTGAGCTTCCAATTGAACACTGATTGATTTCAATAGATATAAATGTCTAAATGCTTCAGCGTTTTAACTCGATTTCTTTACCCCCATAACCCTTTTGACTTATGTTTATCTACATGAGTATACCCTTAGCAGATTATATACCAAAATTATCCTCCATCACTGTAGCGGGTGAGTTCGGGATGAGGACCCGAATTCACTGGATAACTTACTGATACCGGAAAATTTATTAGTTATTGGCTAGACAGGCTAGTGGCTACTACTACTAGATAACTATTGTTGCTTGCATGTTGTAATTTTTTTTGTTAATAATTTACTGATAGTATAGTTTTCTGCACATGATTTTTTAATTTTTTGTTTGAACAATTTGATTTTTGATTATTAAACCCAAACAACTGATCTAAACCAAACCAAAACAAATTGTGTTAGTTTGGTTGGAATTATGAAGTAAACATTAAGCGAAACAAAATCAAACAAAAACAAACAAATTTAATTGTTTGGATCGAAATGTCATCTAAATCCAAATCAAACCAACATGTGACCACCTCTGGTTTCTGTTGACATTGCACACCAAATTTAAAGGCTTAATTTGGTACATAAATTACATGCATGAGAGAATGGCTAATACATTAAATATGATAGTAACTACATTAATGATAGTTATTTTTTTACAAAACATTGAAGTTAAGAATAAAATTTATGTCTTAAAGTCATTTAAGACGTGATTATTTAATCTCATTTTTGCTTAAAGTAATTAGTTAGTCAAATCCAAATATTGAATGTCAAGATAGCTAATGCATCAAGATTACACAATTAAAAATAGTGGAATGAGTAAATTCCTGAAATAAATTGTAGAGACCAAATTCAAGAAATGACAAAATAGAGAATCAAAAGTTGAATTAAGCTAAATTTTAATTATTGAAGATTGTTGATTTATTTATAAAATAATTAATTTGTTAATATTGAGAATTGATTGATTGATTTGTTATGTGCAG
Source organism: Glycine tomentella (assembly GCA_007407185.1). Classification (NCBI taxonomy): domain Eukaryota; kingdom Viridiplantae; phylum Streptophyta; class Magnoliopsida; order Fabales; family Fabaceae; genus Glycine; species Glycine tomentella. The sequence continues at coordinate 4,387,774 of PYAF01001286.1, forward strand.
GAGATTTGTCATGATTGGGGAGATGAAGAATGCATAAAAATCTTGAAGAACTGTTAGAAAGCCATTCCAAAAGAAAATGGAAAGGTTATTATTGTAGATCATGTGATCGAAGTAGGAAGTAAGCATGAGGACGTAGGTTTGATGCTGGACATGGTTATGATGGCGCACACTAACTCAGGGCAAAGAGAGGACATTGAAGAGTGGGATTATGTGATCAAAATGGCAGGATTCAGCTCATACACTGTGAAATCCATCCATGCTCTGCAGTCCGTGATTATAGCTTTCTATTAAAGTTATGAAAAGAAAAAAAAAACAATGAATAATAAAAAATCAACATGTCTAGGCTATTGTTATCAATTAAACTAAATATTGCGGTAAAAAAAAAGTAAAACATGATCCATCTTGTATGGATCGGTAGTCTTGATCTTGAATGATGTCAAATCTACTATAGGTAAATGGTAAAATTTAGTAGTGTGAAAAATATCATGAAATTATGTTGGACTTATTGTTTTAACCATTCTGCTATTAATTTTAATATTTCTGTCACTAGTTTTTATATTTCTACAATAAACTTATATTAATTATTTATACTCTACTAATTATTTATATTTATGTCTCTTACTGTTTATTATTCCATGACTAAATTATTTACATTTCCATCGCTATCTGTTTATTATTTCTCAGTTAACTATCATTAACCATTTCCTATTCTCAATATTTTATTTTCTGATTTCTAACTACTTCAAACTATTTATACTCTCACCACTAACTTTAATTATTAATTAATTACATTTTGTCCATGTTTCATTGTCACTAATTTCAATTTTCAAAACTATTTAATACTAACTACCTACTATTCATTGTGTAAAAATAAATACTACCTCCTATTCATATTAACCTTTTAAATTATATTTGTTAACTATTTCTAACTATTTTTATTCTTGTTACTAACAATGAAAAATAAATTACACACCTTAACATTTCTATTCCTCTAATCCTAAACTAATTAATGTGAAAACAAATCACTTCTATTTTTTTTTAAAATTTCTTATACTGAAACTTAACTATAAAATAAATTTTAAGCCATAAAAACAATGAGCCAAGTATATCTTTATTTAAAGAATTAAGCTCACTTATTATTTAGAGATAATTATTTTAACTTAATTCAAAGGCACTAAACTTGCAGACTTTTCAAGCTATGCTAGGCTTTTAAACATGCCAAACTAAGTCTTAAAAAAAAGGTCAGTCATGTAAACAGGCCTAGCCCAAACATAGATTAAGATGCATGTCCATGTTAGACCTAGTAAAGCCTAGTTTAACCAAGCTCTCGTACAAAACGAATGACAGTTTGTGACTTGCACACCTGTTAAAAGAAAAATATGTACAACATGACTAGAATTCCACGATGCATAAGCACAAGGGAATTGTCTTCTAAATACTAACCTTTAAAATTTGAATTGTTAACATCAATTATGAAAAAAAAAAATTACATTACACTATATGTAGATGGGGCAAAAAAAAAAGGAATCTTTAATGCTCCTACAAAACTTCTAACAAGTGGATACCCACCTAGTTGAGCATGACTTGGCAACAAACAAATAGTGGAGATTCTGCAAATATTTTCAACCAGAAGCCGAAGCAGCTCTCCGTTTATCACATTCCTCTTGCTCTTCCTTGGCAAACTCTTCAATTAATTCTCGCTGTCTCTGTGTCAGGTTTCTGCAATAACATTTCAAATACAGACATTTATATTCTAAGCATCCATCAGAGAACCTAAACATGGTGTAGAAAGAGGAGCGAACAGCGCATAATAAATGACACTATAAAATATGTAATGAGACACTCACGTTGGGATGCTGACATTAAAATGAACATATTGATCCCCAAATGTGTAAGAATTTTTTGTCTTGACCCCTGTTAAAAGAATAAACAAGATAATAATGGAGAAAAAAATGTGCTTAACTGTTTAAACTAGCAGCCTTTAAAAACCCATGAAGCATCATGTCCATAAATTCCAAATGTATTTTCTCCCCAACGATCTCAATAAAGTAACAAAAGTTCCCCAATTTCCCATATGGTATCAAATTGCTTACCTTTCTTTTTCAAAACCACTTTCTGACCAGGTTGGGTGCCTGGGCGAACCTGCCAAACAAGACTCATCATTCAAACTTCCCCAGTTACTAAAAGTGCCATAAGAAATATTATGTCTTTCAATGCACTAACCTTAACTACAACATCTCCAGTAAGAGTTGGGACTTGAATAGTTCCACCCAAAATTGCCTAAAACACACGCATAAACAAATTTCCAGTGTTTAGTTTAATTACAATAATATTGTAATTATAATAATAAAGGTGTCGATGTTGAGTTTAATTACAATAATATCACTAAATGCAACATAAACAACTAACCAGATGTTTGGGATCCAAAATATTATGACAATAAACTTCCAGCACTAACGACATCCACCATCATCACTATTACTACTAAATCAAAAATTTAAATAATAATTTACATAAAACAGATTCTCTCCAACAGTGGCAAACAAAATTCACACCATCAAAACTTGAACAGAGCAACAGTTTCTAACACAATTCTTAGTTAGATATTTAGATCAACAAAAACACCTACTCAGTATTACCAAGCGATTATATATATCTCAGTGATAGATGCCTAAACTTCATATAGAACTACATTTTCTGGAGTATTGCATGTGATTCTAGGGAATAACAATTTTAGTAAACACATTTCTTTTTAGAGTAAACTACCATTGTGGTTCCTAAAAGATAGGTGACACCAAAACAAGCGATATGATGTCACCTATCTTTCATAAGCCAAATAGATGTCAACCCACACTCTCTTAGGGACCATAATGAAAGTACAAGTGGATCACAAGAAAACTCAACCAGATAACTGCATAAAACATTGCTAAAGGTTTCTTCATTAAAGATCATCACCTGAGTGATACTTAAAACAGCATCTACATGAATATCAGATCCTTCTCTGCGAAAAACAGGGTCTTCTCTAACCTGCAAAAAGGAGAAACAAATAAAAATGTCAAGTCTAAA
>PYAF01001286.1:4390939-4459531 GCA_007407185.1 Glycine tomentella
CCCCCCCCCCCCCCCCCCCCCCAAAAACAAAAAAACACACACAAAAAAAAGAAAATATATATATATATATATATATATATAGAAAGGCAGCAATAGAGTCAACATGCATCCAAAAATTATTTTAAAATTTAGGGTTTTCCAGCTTCAATAGGACATTAGGTATCCTCTTTCCTATGTTCTGTTATTATTAAGTGGGCAGAGGAGTGGGCTCGCCTAGTTCCTTGGATGTCATATTCACATGGCCTACGTAACAGCAATGCATCCTCCTAAAAAATTGAAATGACAATTACCAGGCATAATATCCAACTTGACCGACTTCGTTCCTTTGACAATCTTCGCACCCCTGCAAGACTTGCAGTAACTCTGACACCAACAAAAGACGAAAAGTTACTATTTACAAATATATTCCCACAAATTTGTAATTCATATGAAATACCATATAGTAATAATGAAAATAGAGTCATTCATTGAATATTTTTACTAAAAGGGGGGGCGGGGGAGTGGAAGAATAACTTCAGACATGGAATACTACCAAGCAGAAACAATACAATTAAGAAGAATGACCCAGTTATGTGGATCACACTATCATAGTGACTCCATCCATCATATTTTCTGAACCATTATGTAATATACTAAAAATAAGAGATTTAAATATTACAAAAGTAAAAGGGGCTGTTTATACCATACCGATACAATTTTTCCAGTTCCCTTGCAGGTACCACAAGTACTCTCCATTCTGAATATGCCGGCTTGTACAAATAACTGAACATGTCCCAAAACTATCAATTTAACAATACTTCTCTAACTTAAAATTATATATAAAAAAAAAGATTAAATTATTTTCAAGACAATACTGACCACTCCTGACCCTTTACATCGCTTACAAGTTTCAGGCCTAGTACCAGGAGGAACACCACTGCCACCTGTAATAGAACATTAAGCAAAAGGTTTGTGGCTGAGAACTTCATTTCCAGGTGCAGTGAAATCAATATAGAAGTGACAGATAACCTTTAGAGCTTATTAATGAGCATACCACAATCATTACAAAGCACATCTGTTTGAAATGTCAAAGTTTTGGAGCACCCTTGTACTGCTTCCATAAAAGATAGTTCAATATAAGTCTGAAAGAAATTATTGAGATGCCTTTGGTCAAAAAACTCCTTAGCATACTTAAAAGAGTACAAATATGAAGAAAGAAAAAACCTTGACATCCTCTCCACCAATATTCTGATGGAAGAAGCTCTTGACAAAATCCTGATTGCCATTGACAGAATTGAGAAAACCATATTAGATTTAAAATGTGGATGAATGGCAAAGGAAATTTTAGGGCCATTTATATTTAATTAAAGACTACATAATTAGTAAAATACAGATTTCAGGTGATAAAGCAAGCCCAATATAAACTTACAACTGAAAATGGGAAACTGATGCATAACCAAGCATAAAAATTAAATGGAAATTTTTTTACTACAACGTTTACCATATACATTTTTGTCCAGATGTTTACTGAATCATTAGATCATTTCATCTTTAGATTGAAGTAATAATTGAAGCTCCACTTCTATGGTGCTAGTACATCACAAATTTAACAATTGATATGATATTTTTTTGATCAGCAACAATTGATATGATATAATAATGAATTTTCCTTATTGTTGTGGAGTATGAATGTAATTACTTTGATTTTACAACAATAATGCAGACCAACAAAGAAAGAAGTATCTCCTAATAGAGATGATTAATAAAATAAGGGGAAGAAACTACCAAGTCCTTACATGATCACGGAATATCTGCTCGAAAGGATTGAAGCCACCCTCGCCTCCAAAACCAGTGCTTTGTTGGTTTACATAAGCATCATGACCAAGCTAGATATTTATGTTAAAAGTGGATCAAATGAATGATGCAGTAGAGAATTTAGAGAACGTAAAAATCCACTCAAAACAATTTTAAAATACTTATTTAACCAAGAACACATGCATATGAAGTATGAGTTGTACTCAAACATGAAATAAACCTAAATTCTTACCCATACAAAATATGAAATGCTGCTATTGAGCATAAAGAGTGTAATATCAACAAAGCCAGAAAAAATGTTGGAAGCATTAGTAATCTGGGCAGTAAAAATTCACAGCAAGGAAAATTTTCTGACCCCACTCGGTAGTGACTATAGTCTATAGATACTAGAAAATGAAAGTTTTATCTCATTTTAGATTTTCACAAGATATAAACACAGCAAATGACCACATTATCAGTTCTTTTAGCAATATGCCAATATCATCACTGTACATGAAGGACAAATACCAGGGATAAGAGAATACTTTTATTATCTTCCAACGCAAAGCACAAATGTGCCATGTTACCAACCCCCTTCCTCCATTTTTTTCCCTTCATAAGTATCCTTATTCCTTAGACAAATTTCTAATTCTCCGATAAGCAGAACTCCACTATTTAAATCTTACTATTCCCTCAGTTTCTAATTGCACTATGTCAAGCACTACAGTTCATGTTAATTCATTCTACAATTTATCCCTACTTAGAGAAAAAATGTGTAACAGAAAAAAATTGAGCAGAAGAGCTAAAAAAGTAATCAGGAGAGTGCTAAACCTGATCATACTGTTGACGCCTTTCCTCATCCTTCAAAACCTATAACACAAGAAAAAAGAAAACAAAGAAGCAGTGAGTTAATTTGGGCTATGAAGATTTAAAATAGACCTCTGGCTTTGGTACAAACGAAAACAAAAGCAACAAGAGTCCACCTCATATGCTATTGAAACTTCTTGAAACTTCTTTTCAGCCTCAGGATCATCATTGTTTGTATCTGGATGGAGCTTTTTAGCAAGCTGCAGAATATGAAGAGAAATTGAGAAGGAAAAAAATAAATATCATTTTTGAAGGATAATTCATATGCTGGCCAACCTTGTTTGATGACTTCATGTCAATGTAGAAAGAATGGCAAAAAGAAAGGATGAACAAAAGTACTTTCACAATTTTGAAGAATAGGGTATGACAATGCAAACATGAATATAATACAGAATAGCATATTCAGATTACCAAAGCATATAAAACAAATAACAACAATAGCCTTATTCTACTATGTGAGGCCACTATATGGATCCCAAGATCCCATTAGATTCAGTTAAAAACCAAATTTCCAAGGATATTATCGCCCTGAGACCCCTTATAATAATTTCCTTCAATGTCCTTCTTAGTCTTCCTCTACCCGTTTTCACATTCACAAGATTAAAAATCATGCAATCTGCTCTCCTCACCAATGCCTTCTTTGCATGTGGTCGAACTACCATAACCGATTTTCTTTCATCCTTTCCTCATTAGATATCACACAAATGTTTTCTCGTATACCATCATTATGTATAATATCCTTTCCTACATGGTCACCGATCCATCTTAACATACTCATCTATACTACCTTTTTGGTTGTCCCTTTAAAGTGCTACAACCCCTACGCTATAGAATAATTGGTCTATAGCAATATGATAAAATTCCCGTTTAAAGCTTGATAAGTATTTTGAGATCACAAATAATCCCCAATGTCTTTCTCTATTATAGTAACACACCTTGTATCCTGTATGTGACATCTTCATTAATGTCTTCATCATTTTGTAATATTAATCCCAAATACTTAGAAACATATGTTATGACATCTCCAATTTTTACTTTCAAGAAATTTTCCTCCTAATTCTTACTAAATTCCAATGTATATACCTTGTTTTGCTCCTACCAATAGGTTTTATCTCTTTGTAAATAATACAATCTTGAATATCTCTCTTGTTCTTATATATAGGAACCAAAAAATCATCCTCCATCCATATGACATTTCCTTAAATCTCAATCGTAATAAATAGCTTAGTGAACCAAATGATACCCTATTCTTTTGCACATTTTCAAGCTTCAATAAGAATTAACATTAGGACCAACAATTTTATTATTATTCATCTTCTTAACAACTTCTTTTACCACTCTAACTCAATTTGTGCTAGTAAGCCAAGTTTTTCATCCTCTTGAGTTTCTAACCCTTTCATGGTCAATCCTAACCCATCATGTAAAAACTTACAAAAAAAATAATTCTCCAATCTCTCTTTGATATCTTAATCTATAACCAAAACTTTTTCTTTCTTTATCCGTATTCATTTTACTTTGTTTCAATCTATGTCCTTTTCCTATTTTTTCCAAGTCAATGCATCTTATGTTTTCCATTCTTTGTCTAAAGATATTGATAAAATTCCTCAAAAACTTTGGATTGTACCTCACTCACAACTTCCCTTGTATTATTTCTATTTTCTAGCCTTCTGATACGTTACCTAAGTTGCAGCATTACTGCACTCATCTAAGGCCTTAATACACCCCCTTCTGTTTTTTACCTCTTCTTCAACCCCTTCATTCCATCACCAAGATTCCTCATCTCTTTTTCTCCCAAGATTACTTTAACAGCATTCTAACCAGGAAATGGGTCACATAACTATCTATTTTCTTTCTATTACTATCCCTCATATTTCTTCCCTATCAACTTTATTCCTCATCCAAACAAATCATTAATGAATTGGTAAAGTTTAACCAGGAAATGGGTCAGATAACTACACATATATCAGAACCTAAATTCATGTAGGCAAGGAAAAACTTACCCCATAGTAAGCTTTCTTTATTTCAGAAGAACTAGCATTCTTACTCACACCAAGAACATCATAATAGTCTCTTGCCAATGATGCTGTAATAGAGTTAGGGGAAAACAAATAAGTCATTGACATGCAAGCGACAACCAACAAGTATGAATATGGAAACAAAGAGAGTATTGAATGAAAGGTAATGAACTTCAAGCTCCTGATTCCATGAATAGTAAAAATCAAGCCATGTATGTGATGTTGTATTTTATAATTTATACCCGAGCCATGAATTGATCTAGATTGCCCCCAATATTTATTGGCCGCTCCCAATAGCAACCATTTCTTCAAATTAACGCCATCTCCAGCTGCAGATGGATAAGGGGGACCAGGTGAGCATAAACAACAATTGAAAAGTATATACCTTTGGGGGTGGAGAACACGTAAATTAAATCTAGCATTGCAAGGAAAACAACCAATAGTGAATTCATTCAGCAATTCATTGACTTCACAAAATAACCATCCAACCAAATTACAAAAACCCGAATAGAAAATTTTGAAACGAAAACAAAAATTGACAATTTACTTAATTTCCCAAAGAGTCATGTAATGATCTTAAAAAGAAAAGAAAAAGGTTAATTTAACAGTTAACACACCATTGGATGCAAAGCTACCAACAACTCTAGAAGGATTGCCAGGCCCAGAGTTCAATGTCCTATAACCCCTTTGGAAAAGTGCTTGATAAGCCTGAAAAGTAAAAATTCCCATACAATTGGAAAATCATATTTCATAGAAAAAACCTGAAAGAGAGAATAGAAAAGGATGCGCGCGTACAGAATCGTTGGCGTGACAGAAAGATCGACGAGCAAGGCGATTAATGAGGGTGACGCAATGGGAGCGAGCCATTTGGGTATTGAGAAGGAGAAACTAGGATTGGGGTTTTGGGAATTGGGATGAGTAATTAAACCCTAGATAAACCCTAATTAGAGGAAATTGATTGGGAAGGTTCTAGTAAGAGCAGGAAGATGGGCTTTGAATTGGCCAATCAAACTGCTATGCTCTGGCTCTGCTCTACTGTGCTCCTACGTTGTGTGTGGTTCATGTCCCCAACAAGTGTTTGCCTGCGCCTTCACTATTTTATTATTATTTTAGTCTTTTCCAAATTCCGTGTTTCAAAAAAAAAAAATCCTGTTTTTGTTCTTCTTTCTTTCGAGTTTTGAGTTTTCAGCTTAAATCCAATAGAATAAAGTTTAGTTGATGAGCTACACTGGAAATTTGTTGAGAAGGACTCACAATTAAAATATGAAAGTTATAACTATTAATTTTCAAAATTACAATTAAAATATCAAAATTACTGTACGTCCGAAATAAAAAAAAAAAAAAGCAAATTATAACAATCATTACGCAAGTATTTCATGCTTTTTAACCATTAAAATATGAGAAACAATTTTTGTAGTTTATATGTATAATGTATGTAAATAATTTGAAATACATATTTATACTAAAAAGAAATTAGAGTAGTTTACTTCATATATAATTAAGAACATTTAAGAAGTTAGAACAATATAGCCTATGTTTAAGTAATTAAGCCTATATGTATTTGTGTATATACCTTGATAAGTAGTAAATTGATCTAATTGCTCTTGGATCTCGGCTCAAAGACGACGGACGACATAATATCTAATCTTGATGGTTAAGTATTTATAGCTTCTTATTGTGTATGTGTGTGTGTGTGTGTGTGTATATATATATATATATATATATATATATATATATATATATATATATATTAAAAAAACTGCAGCTTTTATGATTTAGTTCTATGCTAATTAATCTACACGTTCAACAGTATTTTTTTATGGTTTTTTAATTATTAAATTTAAATATATTTTTAAAACAAATAACAAAATCTAAACCGTTAGATTTAATTTAATGGTATAAAATAAAGGAAAGCCACGCCTCCATGTAGTCACTGAATCCAAATCCAACTCAAAACCACAGTAATAAATGCAAAATTATGTTCATGTGCAGCTTCAGTGTGTAACGGGCTTATATATGTTTGAACACAATGGAAAGTATATAAAATATTTAAATAAAAGAAAACAAAATTTACCTTCAAGGTAATATTGAACATCGATCTTTTTAAAAAAAAAAAATTACACATTTTTCTTACGAATTGATTACAAGATAAAATTTAAGACATGAGACTTAATTTTAATAATTAAAAAACTATTAGGAGACTAAAATCAATTTACAGAAGTATGGAATGAAAAGTGTGATTAAAATTATACCAAAACTAAAAAAAATGTTACGTTTACTTCAAGTATCCTCTCTTCGGAGAAAATGATACTTCAAAATCGTTATTTTCACATATTTAATAAATTACATGATTACCCACTTCTAAATTATTTGTTTTTATTTTAACTATAATCAAAAGACTCAAATAATTATTTTGACTAATTATTACTTCATTTTTTTTTCACATAAAACTTGCATGAAATAGATATCATTTTTGTCATAAAAAATATATATGTGCCAGTGCCACGGCATTTTTTTTTCGTTTGCTAAGTTCTTCGTGTTGCCCTATTATCTTACTGCCTGACTTTTGACTTGCCTTAGTTACATGTGTCTTACATGAAGTCATGAATGAAAGCAAACTCAGCATATAAGACAATTATAATATATAGTACTCAGTCTTAAAAGGAAGGGGGATAATGAAGCACAAGAAAAGTATCAGTCTATGATATGACACATGCCTTAACCAAATCTAACTTTTCTTTCTTGCAGCTTCAGCTATGCCTTTCATGCCCCTTTTATTCACTTTTTGTACACTTAGACATTGCTGCACATAGAAGAAAGCAATTATCCTGAAAAATGAACATACATAACCTTGCAATTGCTTTGATTAATCTAATCCCTTTAGGCTATTTTACCTCCATTAAGTAACTAATACATTGACAGACAAAGTTGAGAATCATTTTTGCTTTATCAGTAAGTTACGAATCATACAAATTTAAAATTTTCCTTATTGTCATTAAACAATGATATTGAAATCGGATAAACAATAAAAGCAAAGGTAAACAAATAACAGCTAAATAAAATTGAACACTCATCACGCATTCTATTTTGATGTAAAGGAAAGAAACATTTGTTTTTACTCGGTGGAAAATCAAAATTCTGAGATTGCCATTTAGCATTCATATTTTTATAATTGTGGAAGGGTTAACATAGAATTGTAACAATTACAACAACCTTCAGACTAGAATGGTCCTGGCTTTAAGTTAGATCAATCTGATGCTTTCCCACCATTCTCTTCTGCTTTCCCATATTCATATTGCTAAAGCTCATGCAGCTTCTCCATGAAATTATTCCTTGCTTAACCAAAACAGAAGCAAGTACTTGTGGCATACATGAAAGAAAGAGAACCACAACTGTGTTTTCTTTTGGCTTTTGCATTCTTAAGTAGAACTTCTTTGCTTCAGAATCGAATTTCTGGTTACTTTAGCAAACCACCTAGCTGCAACTGCTTGTGGCAGTGACACTAGAAAGAAAAGGACATGAAACTGGTTGTGGAGGTTATTAATGCTCATGATCTTATGCCCAAAGATGGCGAGGGATCAGCCAGTCCTTTTGTGGAAGTAGACTTTGAAAACCAGCTTAGCCGAACCAGAACTGTCCCAAAGAACCTCAATCCCACTTGGAACCAAAAACTAATCTTCAATTTAGATGCAACCAAACCTTACCATTGCCAAACAATTGAAGTATCGGTCTACAACGAGAGGCGACTTACTCCAGGCAGAAACTTCCTTGGAAGGGTGAGAATTCCTTGCTCCAATATAGTCAAGGAAGGTGAGGAAGTGTATCAGATTTTCCCACTTGAAAAGAAGTGGTTTCTCTCACCTGTTAAGGGTGAGATTGGCCTCAAAATATACATTGCATCAGAGTCTAACTCCAAACCTCTTTCTCCTGTTTTCCCTTCAGAACAAGAAAAACTCCCACCTACTCCACCCCAAGAACCAGAATCCACCTCTAGTAACCTTCCTCCTCTTCATAGTATCCCCTCAGGCCTAACTGACAGAACATTAGAAGCTGATCCCAGTGAAGAACTTCCTGCATTTTACACCCCAAGAGCAAGCACAGAGGAAGCAGAAGTATATTCTGTTGCAGAAGCTCGGTCTATCAGTGTTGATATCGATCAAGAGCCGAAGAAAGAAAGCAGAGAAGCTGTCGTAGAGACAGTCCAACAACTCAACAAGCACCAAGTTCTCCCGCCACAAATGATTTCAATAAAGAGAAGACCACAAGGTACTCCATCCACCATGCACTCAGTTGATCCTCAAGTCCAATCTAGCCATCATCAAAACTATAATCACAATGACGCCAATCAACAGCCAAGGATTTCAATAAAGAGGCGACCACAAGCTCAAGGTACTCCATTCACAATGCACTCAGTTGATACACAAGTCCAACCTAGCCATGGTGAAAGCTACAATCATAATGACACCAACATGCAGACAAGGATTTCAATTAAGAGACGACCACAAGGACCAGGTACTCCATCGCCAATGCACTCCTTTAATCCACAAGTCCATGCTAGCCACAATGAAAGCTACAACAACCTCATGGGAATCAACCCACAACAGCCAAGAATTTTAGTAGAGAAACAACCACAGAATACTCCACTCAACACACACCGAGTTAGTCCCCAAGTCCCTACTAGCAATGATGAAAACTACAATCTCAGTGACACCAATGTGCAGCTTGGCAAGTGGTGGCCAAGTGATGGAGCTTATGGTAGAAGAGGGTGGGTGAGTGGTAGTGACAGATTCACTAGCACGTATGACCTTGTTGAGCAGATGTTTTATCTGTATGTTCGTGTTGTGAAGGCGAAAGATCTTCCCCCAAGCACCATCACCTCAAGCTGCGATCCTTATGTGGAAGTGAAGCTGGGGAACTACAAAGGAAGAACAAAGCACTTCGAGAAGAAATTGAACCCAGAGTGGAACCAAGTGTTTGCTTTCTCCAAAGATCGCATTCAGTCTTCTGTTTTGGAAGTCTTCGTGAAAGATAAAGCAATGGTGGGGAGGGATGACTATCTTGGAAGGGTAATTTTTGACCTCAATGAGGTTCCAACAAGAGTTCCACCAGATAGTCCACTAGCTCCTCAGTGGTACCGACTTGAGGACTGGTGCGAAAAAGGGAAGGTGAGGGGTGACATTATGCTTGCAGTTTGGATGGGAACACAAGCTGATGAGGCTTTCTCTGAAGCTTGGCATTCTGATGCTGCCACTGTCTATGGAGAGGGCGTTTTTAACATCAGATCAAAGGTTTACATGTCACCAAAACTGTGGTATCTCAGAGTCAATGTAATAGAAGCTCAAGATGTGATACCGGGTGACAGAAACCGCCTACCAGAGGTTTTTGTGAAAGCTCAAGTGGGCTGCCAAGTGCTGACAACCAAGATATGCCCCACCAGAACAACCACCCCATTCTGGAACGAAGATTTGATCTTTGTAGCCTGTGAGCCATTTGAGGAGCAATTAACAATCACTGTGGAGGATCGCGTGCACCCTTCAAAAGATGAGGTACTTGGGAAGATAAGCCTACCAATGACCCTCTTTGAGAAGCGATTAGACCACAGGCCGGTTCATTCACGCTGGTTCAATCTTGAGAAATTTGGTTTTGGAATGCTAGAAGGTGATAGAAGAAATGAGCTCAAGTTTTCAAGCAGGATTCACATGAGAGTTTGCCTTGAAGGTGGATACCATGTCCTAGATGAGTCCACATTGTACACTAGTGATCAAAGGCCAACATCAAGACAGCTATGGAAGCAACCTATTGGAATACTTGAAGTAGGCATCTTAGGAGCACAGGGGCTTCTCCCAATGAAGATAAGGGATGGCAGAGGCAGCACAGATGCATACTGTGTTGCCAAGTATGGTCAGAAATGGGTCAGAACCAGAACACTTTTGGACACTTTCAGTCCTAAATGGAATGAACAATACACATGGGAGGTCTATGATCCTTGCACAGTGATAACACTGGGAGTTTTTGACAACTGCCATTTAGGTGGAGGGGAAAAAGCCCCTGGTGGCAGTGCTGCTAGAGATTTTCGGATTGGAAAGGTAAGAATAAGGCTATCAACACTTGAAGCTAATAGGATTTACACCAATTCTCACCCTCTTCTTGTTCTACACCCACATGAAGTTAAGAAGATGGGTGAGCTTCAGTTAGCAGTGAGGTTCACAGCACTCTCACTAGCCAACATGGTTCATATCTATGGCCAACCCTTGCTCCCCAAGATGCATTACTTACATCCATTCACAGTTAACCAATTAGACAACCTGAGGTACCAAGCCATGAACATTGTAGCTGTGAGGCTAGGCCGAGCTGAACCGCCTTTGAGGAAGGAGGTGGTGGAGTACATGTTGGATGTTGATTCTCATATGTGGAGCATGAGAAGAAGCAAAGCTAACTTCTTCCGCATCATGTCCCTTTTCTCTGGTATGATCACAATGGGAAAGTGGTTGAGTGATGTTTGCCTTTGGAAGAACCATGTTACATCAGTCCTGGTTCATATTCTTTTCCTGATACTGATATGGTACCCGGAATTGATCCTGCCAACCGTGTTTCTCTATATGTTCTTGATTGGTCTGTGGAACTACAGGTTCCGGCCTAGACACCCACCTCACATGGATACTAAACTCTCATGGGCAGAAGCCGTTCACCCCGACGAACTCGATGAAGAATTTGACACATTTCCTACTTCAAGATCACATGATGTTGTGAGAATGAGGTATGACAGGCTTAGAACTGTGACAGGTAGGATTCAGACAGTTGTTGGGGACATAGCTACACAAGGGGAGAGGTTTCAGTCTCTACTGAGTTGGAGAGACCCCAGAGCAACCAGCCTCTTTGTAGTGTTTAGCTTCTGTGCTGCTGTGGTTCTCTATGTAACTCCATTCAGAGTGGTGGTTCTGGTGACAGGTTTATACTTTTTGCGGCATCCAAAGTTTAGGAGCAAGACGCCTTCTATACCAAGTAATTTCTTCAAGAGGCTCCCAGCTAGAACAGATAGTTTGCTGTGATCTTGTTTCATAGTTTTAGTTTGTTATACATAGTTTCATACAGTTTGCTGTTTATTCATTACCTGCCTTAGTATCTTTGTTACTTCCATATAATAATAAGCCCTTTTAAGTACCATATTATCAGAATGTAATCACTTGGCAAACGCTGTTGTAGTCAATTAGATAGTGTATCAATGAACTTATCTTTTGATAGCTACATTGTATTCGACACAAATACTTACCAGATTTAATTTGGATTATTAAATCATTGAATAGAACATCAAATACTACAGAAGATTTTCATGTAAATTATTGTGTTTTGGATGGAGTTCTAAGGTTGACTTAGTGGTGAAGGAAGAAGGGAGAGAGGAGAGGTTTGTGGGTTCAAATCTCCAAAAAAAAAAAAAAAACCACGTAACCCATTGTCCGGAGGCTCCACGCTGTGCGCAGGTAAGGGGGAGGGATATTGTACGCAGCCTTACCCTTGCATATGCAAAATATGACAAAGACTTATACTTCATGCACTTTGCAAGATTCACAACAATAAAACATTGTAGTACAGACACCATTTAGGCTCAGTAGTAAGTAGTAACATCCCATAAACGCGATCAGAACCAACTTAACCAGTAAAAGTTAATGATGCCGAACCACCAAATCTCAACAGAACAAGTGGAAACGAGGGAAGAGGCAATAAGTAGCAAAAGATGAAGTCCTTAATGTTCAGATTACGACCACTAAGCATGCCAAGCAGCAATAAAGTTAAAGCTATTGTGTAACCTGCAAGGCAAAGATCAACTATCTATTTTCTAATTACCACATTTATTTTGATTAAAATTTGAAGAATATTATTGTATAATTATGACATTAATATTTTAATTTAAAAAAAATAAAATTGGTTAAAATTTAAATTAAAATAAGATTTAATTTGAATTCAAAGATAATACTTATAATAACAATGAATATTTTTTATGTAATTCAAATTTACAATAAATATCTCTTAATATAAAAATAATATTTTATATTATCAATGAATAATATAAACTATGATGTAAGATTTTTTAATTATTAATTAAAAATTTGAAAAAGTTATTAAAATTTAATTTAGAGATGAAGATAAAGTCATATTTGCACATTTTTTGTCACTCAATTGTATTAACTTCACCAATTTATCATTCATTTTTTAGTGCATTCTAATTATCATCATGTTTTTAATTTTCAAGCATTTTATCACCAATTTTTTCTACATATTTTATTATCATGTTTTTTCAATTTTTGTACATTTTACAATCATGTTGGTATGTAACAAAGTAACGTCATTTTTGCAAAAAGTTATTGACAAAACAAAGTTAAATTTTAAGGACACAAAAAAACTTAGGTGATGATAAAATTCACAAAAATTGTTATAGTTGTGTAGTTAATTGTGCATTTTATCATCATGTTGGTATGTAACAAAACAATGTCATTTTGCAAAAAGTTATTAACAAAACAATGTTATTTTTTAGGGACACAAAAAAACTTAGGTGATGATAAAATTCACAAAAATTGTTATAGTTGTATAATAAATTGTGCAATCAAGACAAAGTTAAAAGAGAGTACATTGAAAGAAATAGATGATTAAGAAAATCAAATATACACATAAACATAAACACAAATGTAATTTTAGATGATTCAAAGATTTTTTTTAAGGATAACCTAAAGAAGCAAAGGTTTCAAAAAGAAAGTTGTAAAACCAGTTGAAGTGACAAAAATAACACAACAAGGGTGTTTGAATTCTGTTTTCACAAATTCATAACGCCTTTTGAAACAACTTGTTATTATGATATTATTTCAAAAAGTAATAGTTTAGAATGAATAATTGTTTTGAGCTTAGAAGGAAAGTCCAACCAATTTCTAGAGGAAAGTTATGATGTTTGTTTCAAAAAGATTATTTAATTAAGTAAAAATGATAGTCATCTTATGAATTTCATCATCTTTACAATTTGCATTGCTAATGTTTTGTCATAATTAAAACCAAGAATGTGAATTTAACATTAGCTACCCAAGAAAATGTTTGGAGTGGAAAAATAGTGAAATCACTTAACCAATCTTCATTTTAATTTTAATTATCATTTTTAATTTTATTTCGCTTTAATATAAAATAAATGAAACTCACCACAATAGAGGTTAAATAATATATGAGTAAATTAGAAACTTTTTCTAAAAAATTTGCAAATATAAATTTCAAAACAAGTTCACAAATAATTTGTTAAATGATAAAAAAATGTGAAGAAATAAATAAAAGCATTAGACGAAGACAACTATTTTTATATCAATTCACACAATATGAGTTGCATCTAACTTTCTTTTGACATAAGAAAAATTTTATTAATCAATAATTAATTACAAAACTAACATTTTTTTATTGTCATCCCTAGTTTACAATAAATATTTTCTAAGTCACTTTTACTTTTAGTATATCAACAATCACCTTCTGACTGACATTTCTACAAAAGAACATACTGTTTCTAAAGTTTCAAAAATAGTTTAAGTTTAGATTTCAGAAGTCCTATTAGGAGTACGACTTATTCTTCTTTAATACTTTGCGTGAAAATAGTTTTTTATACGCTAAAATATAATTTTAATTTTCCTATTTTTTATCATTGATTCCTTAATTTTAAAATAAAGATATTTAATTCCTCAATTTAAAGAAATACGTAATTTTGATCTGCATCCAAATTAATATGTTTACCGTTAAAAATTAACGTTGATTCACGTTAATCCTGTCTCCCCTAACTCTCTGCTCCACTGTTCCCCTCTTTCTCTCATGAATCTCTCCAAAAATTACTTTGTCGGAGTTCATCAAACTATCAAGTAAATCAGGCCAAAAGAAGAAGCAAAATTGGCTTTTCAAAATTAAACAGCTTCCAAATTCCCAGATTCAGTTGGTTGGCTACTGATATCTTGAAAACTTAGTGCTTACTTTGCTGCAGAAATGTTGGGTCAGAAACATCCTAGTGCACTCTTCTCCCACAAATCACAAACCGCTTCTACACGTGTTCATTATTTCAGTCTCATAAAGCCTTAGTGAGGTTTGAGGCGGTGCGCGCATCAATGGAGGTGAGGTGAGATGGGTTGTGTTTTGGGGGCTTGCGGCGGAGCGACCATTAGCAGAGTCGGCGTTGGTGAGAAGAGAGGCGAGGTAGGTTAAGGCTTGCGTTTTGGTGCTTGGGGAGGGAGAGAGTTCGTGACCTTTTTTCTTTTACAGGTTAAAAAAATTATTACCTGATACTGTCGGTAATAATCCTAGTACAACATATTCAACTTCTCAAGTGGTTCACAGTTACCAAACCCCAAATGATCAGACTTAACTAAAGTAGATTCTAGTTTTATCTTTTCTTGAAAGAAAAAAATAGATATTGCTTCTCCCCCACAATTTCTAAAATGGTAAACACAACATGTGCACAATTTCTAAAACAATCATTTAAAACTATTTTGAAGGACAATTCTTTACAACTAATTGCATAAGACACGGATAAAATAATGCGATAAAAATTTTCGAGAGAGAATTTATTAATTGAATTCAGAAACAAGCGCTGGCTCTGTAGCCTTACATGATAGAAAATAGAAGCAATGTCAATGACCTACGAGGCTACGACACCTAACGACTAATTGATTTGAAAAGGAAGAAAACCTGTCATTACAGCTCCAGAGAAATCTAGTTCCTAGAAACCAAGTAACCAAATTAAGAGCTATAGTATAAACCAAGAAACCAATTGATGATCCTAAATGATTTTGTAACCAATGGACTGATTTGACATGAACTAGAGCTACAAAATAATCCAACGAGAGAGGTACTAAGAATTTGAAAATAAAATAGTTAAATGATGGAATAAGGTTAATTAAGGACTCCAATAAATTCCAGCGCCAATCATCATGATGCTCCTCCTCCTTTAAGATCCCGTAGGACATCTTCTTAACCTTAGTTCCAAACAATCCCGGTGGGCACTGTCCGAGAATTAGCATTCTAATCACCGCGGAAACCAATTGTAGTTTTGCTGGTCCCCTTTTTCCATCTTTCTGTTTTATTATTGCATTCAATAATAATGCTTCCAACGAATATTTGTCAGAAACCAAGTTATCTGCCGTAACCGGAACAATATACGCCTTCAATTTCCCATAAGATTTACTCAACCTCGTAGCGTCTTCCGCTATTACACACAGCAATTCTTCCAATACAGGATCATACTCTGGCCATTCTTCCAAGCCCTTCCCCTGGCCAGAGGTTGAAGCTTCCTCTCTTTTCAACAGAACAACCACCACTGACTCCTTTTGGGCACTTGTGTATGACATGAATGCTCGGTGCAACTGAATAAATCGAACCTCCCTCCTCTCCATTGCATCGAACTCTGCTTCTCCAGCTTTCAACTTCAATGTTCCCCAATAGCGACGACTTCCATCTTCCTCCTCTAGGATAATAGCGGATTCCGAGACTAACCGATCCTCCCCTTCTAACCATGACACTTCTTCGCGTGCCTCGACTCCAAGTTCCATAAGTCTACCTGTAAGTTTTGTGTCATCAGGGTTTCTACCAAAAACCTCACTGTAAATCTTCATAATCCGCTTCACATCGCCGCTATATTCGTCGTGAGCTTGCATTAAACTTGCCCCATAATCGTAGGCTGAAACTAGTTTTCCTTTGATAATGTCGGTCAGAACGTGCCTCATAAACATGCTAGAAGAAAGCAGCTGGCATTGGTCTAATGACTCAGCATAAAGGGTCAAACGGTCGCCATAAATTTCTCTCGGGTTGAAATTATTGAAAAAGTGTCTTATTCTCTGCTCAGACTTCCCTGGATTTTCTTTCTGAACCAAATTAGTCAAAAAGCAGTTGTGACGGGTATTCGTAAATAAGTGTCTTATTCTCTGCTCAGACTTCCCTGGATTTTCTTTCTGAACCCAATTAGTCAAAAAGCGGTTGTGACGGGTATTCGTAAATAGGATATCGTCAGTGTTTGTTTTCTGCTGGTACACAAATACTCCCCATCGATTCAATGGCAAGTCTGATTCACATTGTACCTGAATTGCCCTCCATTCATCATCTCCAGTGAAATGTGCATCAAGAGCCTCCCACTCTTGGTCACTGAACAAAACCCTTAGATCACACAATAGCACGTGCTCCTCCCCAACACAACAATAATGGTACTCTTTGCGGCATATTTCTTTGCCGCCTATGTACAAGTGGACAGCAGCAGTGTAAGATAACTCCCTTTTAGGGTAGCCGTCGCCTACGAACACGTGGAGACCAAGTGTGCGGGTTAACTCTGTTTCAGAGTAGCCGGATTTGGCTTTGCCCAATGCATATGCTACAGCGATAATAGGGAACTTCTTGCGTGCCAACATAAGCGGAGTAGGACTATCTGACCGAATCTGAAACCAATCTGGAATGTCTGTTTCTGGCATCACAAATTGTATCCTTTCCTTCTCTTCATTTACCTATAATGTAACATCAATAACTTTTAGTTTTTCTTTTTTTTTTTTACAAATGTTAATAGTTAACTTGTTATCTTTTGTTTGTAAGGGGATCAAACCTCTACCTTTCTTCCTTTTTTTTTTTTCCTTAAACACTTAACTAACTTTATATCTCATATTGTTACCTATATTTGGTGGAAAAAAATTTGAAAAGAAAAAAAATACGATTAACAAAATATTTTCTTTTGTTTGATGAGAGAAAAAGTGGAAGGAAATGAGGAAGAAAAGTTGATTTATAAAAATTTAAATTTAAATTTTTCTTTCTTCTCTTTTCTTTTCTATTCAAATGTTAAACTTTTCTTTCCTCTCTTATTTTTTTTCCTTCCAACCAAACGGATCATTAGTGTTAGTGTTTGGTCAAGTAGACTCTGCATAGAGTTTAAGTAAAAAAAGATCAAAAGTAGTAGTATAGAAGTGAAACCTTAGACCATAGTAAATCTGATGCCTCTGAAGTTAAGCGCCCACAATATCTGGCATTTACTTTTTGGATACTTGGAGGGAGTTCTGGAATGCTGCTGAGATTCTTGCAATAACTCACATCAAGACTTTTTAATTGCTTAGATTCTTTGATGCATTCCGGGAGAGAGTTGAAATCATTATACGAAACCTTCAAGGATTCCAGTTTTGGAAAACCTTTCAGAATTGCATACAATTCTTCATTTGATAAATTTGTCTCGCTTAGATGTAGTGTCCTCAAATTTGGGCAACCATTTGCCATTGAATGCCTTTCTTTGAACCTTTTAAATGATTGTCCAATATGTGAACATCCATCAACTAATAAGGTCTCAAGTTTTGGCAACAAGAACAACTTTCTTGATATATTAAGTTTTTTGCAACCTGAAATGTCCAAGTACTCAAGCCCTGTAAGTTTGCCGATGGATACTGGAAATTCCTTAATTGCAGTATTTACCAATTGAATCTTTAACGGCCTATCCATCTCTTCCATTACATCTGGGAAGTGTTCAAGTCTGCTGCAAAAGCTAAATGAAAGCACCTCGAGAGATGGTAAACTCATGCCTGGCACGAAACTTTTGAGCATGTAGCACCTTAGAGCACTTACATACACAAGGTTACGCAAAAAGCCAATGGATTTATCAAACCCTTTCAGTTTACGGCATTTATCGAGTGTCAAAACTTTTAAATTTATAGCTCCAGACACATCAGGAATTCGAGTTATGGATTGACATTGAGACAAGTTGATGAATGTTAAACCCTCATATTTCTACGAAAATCCAAGTAATTAAAATGATCAGGAGCACAGTCAGTAATTTCAAGATTTACATCATGTTAATTAGAGAGAGAGAGAGAGAGAAAGAGAGAATATATATATATATATATATATATATATATGTACCTTAAATGACTTTTCCAACATTAGAGAACTATGATTTAACTTGAAATCAACAATTTTGGTGGGATAAAAATCTGGTGGAAAAGACTTGGATGGGTACCCTTTCCACTCAAGTAATCGCAAAGTGTTTGGTAGATAACTAGGCGCCGTTGAAAATGTTGTATTCCGAATGATCAGAATTCTTAGGTTCTCCATCTTCTCAAAGGCAGTATCTATCCTATCATCTACTTTTTCATGACTAGGGGGATCAAGCATGATTCCTTCAATTCTATTGCTTCCCTGTATGTAAAAGCATTGAGTTACCCGTGATTATATTTGTCATAGCTAGTATAAATTAAACAATATAAAGCTAAAGATTAATTTTTTTTTTTAAGATTCTTACCGAATTTTCTGTAAGTACTCGAAGAACTTCCTCATGAGACCAAAGTCTGCTACGGTCACCAGCATTTATCGATGACTCCTTTCTGACAATCTCTCTACCCATGTCTTGTATTAGATCATGCATATCCAAGCAACCATCTTCATCGATAGTTATGAGACATTTCGCAGTAAATACTCGAATACTTGGGCAGAAATCACAAGCCTTTAGTATCCTTTCAACATATCCCCTTCTCTCTCCCTTGAAGAAACAAGCAATGTCCAAGAAAATCTGCTGGTCCAAGACATCTAAGCTGCGGTAGCTTACTTCAAGTACTTCTTGAATCTTGTCATTTGGAATCTTTTTATATTCTTCCAATTCTATTTCCCAATCCTTTGGGCTCCCACCCTTTAGTTTGGAGCCTATTACTTTTAAAGCTAACGGATGGCCTTTTGCATAACGCACTGCATCATTAGAAACACCTTCAAAGTTTTCTGCAGGTTTGCTCATAGTAAAAGCATGCCAACAGAAGAGCTCAAGAGAGTCACCATAATTAAGAGCCTTCATTTCATATGTTTCAATGACAACATCCTCAATGACATGCTCATCTAGCAATGTTGCAACCCTTGTTGTTATAATGATCCTACTTCCGGAACCAAACCAATCACCTCCTCCAACTAGGGACTCCAATTGTTTTGTTGAATCAACATCATCCAAAACCAAAAGAACCTTTTTATGACCAAGTCTGCGTTTGATTTCACTGGCCCCTATAATTTCTGTTTCCTCACCCATCTCAGATAGAAGTGTCTTTTGGAGATCTTCCAGGCCTTTAGTGCTTTTGTTTGATTTTTCTCTGACATTAGACAGAAAACTTGCAGCTTCAAATTCATGTCGAATATTGTTATATATATCCAAGGCAAATGTAGTTTTGCCAATTCCGCCAGCTCCATATATTTCTAAGATGAGGACAGTATCATGAGACTCGATATGTATCATTGATTTCACATCTTGAAACCGAGAATCGAGTCCAACTACATGTTTAATTGGTAAAGGGATTGAAGGTAATTTAGCAGAGGTGTCTTTCACAATCTTCTCGATAAGTCCAGCTTCGTCCCTACAGGAACACAATATTCATCCATCCTATTTATTCTATTTTTTTCATTGACTAACTTTTTCTTAGTTTTTGTTAAAATGTTAATAGTAGATTCCTTCCATAATGTATTTCCTCCTCCCTTCAACCCTTAACCCCCTGCTTATTTGTTTAACCATGGTATTAACTACTTATACTAAATAAGAAACATTTTTTTATGAAATGATTAAAACCATGCGTTGATACAAGAAAGAAATTAGTGTTAACTTATTAACCATTTTTTAATTTTTTTTATTATTAGAAAAATTTATTCAATTTTTTGATAAATAATTTTTTTAATATTTTAAATTCTAGTATTTTTGAAACGTTAAAACCTAACTTTTAATTTTTTTTATATTTTATATTTTTTATCTTTAAAATATTTTTAAAATATTCTTATTATAATCACAAATACTATAATGGTTAAAATAAATAGTGTAATATAAAAAATGTATGAAAATAATAATGAAATGATTAAAATGATAAAACTTTGTTATATTTAAAAATGTTCTAAAGACAGTAAGATACTAAATATATAAAAAAGATTTAATATTACCTTTCACCATTATGTTTCACTATTGTATTATTTTAGTATATTAAATTTTAAACGTTTAATTTTGTTTTTTAAATTTTTGAAAGTTTCATTTTAACTATTTTAACTCCAAAAATTTGAGTAATTAATTTAAAAGTAGTGATAATTTTTAGCCATGTATAAACTATTACTAATATAATTTAACAACATCAGTGTTAATTTTTTCCTTTTCTTTAACAACGTCCAAAGTGACATTAAATAATGAAAAAAACATTATAAAAAAAAAAAAAGGTACCCGTCGTCCTTGCAATATTCTCTGGGGAGGTGGCGCACTTGAGACAAAGCTTTTCTCCAAATTTTGACCTTCTCGGGTTGTTTTGCGAATCTCTTTTGATGGTCAGCCATGGCTTTTGCATACGAATTATTCTGGTCCCAGACATCAGAAGGTTGAACTTTGTAAAATATGAGCAGAACTTGTTTGGCCTTATTAGCATGATAGCATTGAATGATCTTGGCAAGTTCATCAAGACACCAAGTAGAAGACGCGTAGTCTTCACAGAGCACAACCATTGACATTCTTGAATTTTCTATTGCCTTCAGAAGCGAGGGTCTGATGTCTGCCCCAATCCTAAGCTCCTCAGTATCTCTGAATGTGTATATTGTCTTTTGCCGCAAAGCATTGTAGAGACGATTCGTGAATCCATAGCGGGTCCCACCTCTAAAACTCAGAAACACATCGTAGAAGAAACCATCGCTGAATGTTGCACCGTGATTCAGATTTGCCATGACTCTAAGTCGTAATAAGTAAACTTTGGACTAATATTGAGAGAGTTTTCCAATCGGACTTTGCACTGCATATGGTGTGTACAAATGAAGCCTTCGTAGCCTTTTCAAATAATACTTTATTTCAGCATCTAGAGTACTAGATTCTGCGATGCTGCAAGGAAGGTCGCCCATAATAAACAAAACTTTTTTTTCTATGATTGTGTGAAAGTAATAAGATATTACAAAGGTTAGCTACACTATCGACAAAATATATACATACATATATATATATATATATGAATTTGCTCACATATAAACTTATTTTCTTGTATAAGAATACTAACAAGCCATACATTATTATCTTGAGAAGATATAAGATGGATTAGATAGTTAACGAAAAATAAAAGATAGAGAAAATTGTGCATATGTTTAATCTTCCATACTAACAAAAAAATTAATAATTAATATAGTTAATTTCTGTCGATAAAAAAAACATAATTATGCTAAAATACACAAATTGTTTATATGTATTTTCTTCACCAATGTGAAAGGGTTGGTGTCTTTGTACCTGTGGTCAAAGTTCTCGCTCCTGGAAAAATGATCTTAATTTAATATTTTCTTTTTGTCTACATTTGTGATGATCAATATTAGTTTAGTTTTTTAATTATCAAATTCGATCGGTACCAGATTTTGTTTCATTCTAATTATTAAAATAAGACGACCATAAGAAAAATTAGTATGGGAAGTATCATGATAATGATACATGTTGATTCCAAATGTATTTTTTATGGAATATTGATTCCAAATGTTATGCATGGTAATATAATACTGAAACTGAGAAGACCAAAAGACAATATTGTACCAATACTATTGTAAGAAAAAAAATAGTTTACTTGCTTTAATCGATTGCTTGCATATGTCGTTAATTGTTACTTTGTAAAAAAAAAAAAAAGATGTAAACTGCTTACATGGCTGTGGCTTACGGGGTATTATAACGACTCAATGCACTTTGTTGGAGTAAATATTAAAAGTTTTAAAAAAAATTTATAGATAATCCATGAGTTGTGTACTATTATTATAAGAGAGAGATAGAGAGAAAAACAAATTATTGATTTAGTGTTGATTAACTTAAAATTGTTGAGGGCTGGGTGTAATACTTTAAGTTACTATTATTATTTTATTTTATTTATTTTTAAAATTAACGAATTAATTGAAAACTCAAAAACTATTAAATATTATTTCAAAATCATGAATATATATACATATATATACATATATATATATATATATATATATATATTTCTTTGGGAAACATAATTTCTTGAATTACAAGAAATGTTTAACAAAACATATCATTCATAAATATACAATTTAAATTTTTCAAACACTAGATTTCCAAGGAATCATTAAAATACAATAAAATCATAAATGTACATCCTCAAAATCCTTCCTTAGACAATGATGTTTATGAATATAAGCATATGTTTATATCTTTGAAATTAAGCACACAATACATTCGAGCCAAATATGAGAGAATGATATATCATAACATGAAAACCTAAAATCTAGTCTACCCTCTCAACTCTTGTGTGTAAGAAAAGAATGAGACTCAGATCAATGATTCGATAAAACCTAACCCTCAAATAATCCATTAGAACTGATAAGACGTACTTAGTAGATTCTCCTCTCCTCGAACAAGTCCATCCACATCATTAACGCTTGTTGCAACCTCTCCATTCCGTTTTCGACAATCACACATAATCATTTCGTCTCCATCTGAAAAATAAGATTATGGAGCGAGTCTCCTTCCTCCTCTAAACCAAAACACATACGACATTCCGGTCACATACACAAACACTTCAAGGATCAATTTTTAATTTTTCACCGCCTCACACTTTCAAAGACCAAAATGAGTATTTACTCTTTTATTTATTTATTTAGTTTCTATTTTCCTTATAAATTATAAGTTATTATTTCAAATTGTAATTTAGGTTTGGTTCTTGGCACCTTTTTGTTTCGCATGGACTCATTCTGTTTTTGGTGGGAGTTGCTATTGACACTATCCACATGGGTGTCTTTTAACTATATCCCAAAATTAACCTTTTGATAGAAACACAATGGAATTGTGTTTTGGTTGCCTATATAGAGGGTGAAAAAAATACAATTTGCATACTTCCCAAATAGGCAACAAAAACACGAATTCTGTTTTAGATTTGAATACTTATAAAACATAATTGTATTTTCGTTGGTTATTTTTTTTTGCTACAATTTTTTCAACAAAACATGATTATGCTATTGAGTGGGATGAATTTTGTTACTTTTTACCCATCGTGGTAACAAAATTACAATATGCAGTTAGAATTACTATTCTTGCTTTTTTTTTAATCTGTGTTCAACATTCTGCCACAGGCTTGGCATTGACTTGACATTTGAGGATGAAAATTGCTCTTGATATAACAAGGTTGTAGTTATTGGAGGTGGTTATATAGAAATGGAGGTTGCTGTCACTGTTGGTTGGAAACAAATTAAATGATAGAGTATAAAATAGACCACCATTTATTTATTATAAAAAGAACGAATTTTTGACTTCGCCCAAAACCTTGCCCGGTGGTGACCATCAATCAACTTGGGAATAACAGGTTTCACGAATCTACTGCTACCACTTTCCGTCATTCTTTGTCAACTCCTTCTACGTAAAAGAAAGTTGCAATTTCTTTCCTGACACAAGAACTTGCTGTTTCACACACATGATTTCCGTCACACGCACTTAGGATCAGACCCTAATAACTGAGCTCAGATACCAATCGTTAAAGCAAAACAATGTGAGATGAATTTTCAAGACAGAAAATGTACTATTGGATTCAATAACAAGTGTTGGCTTTATAGCCTTACAAGACAGAAAACATAAGCAATAACAGAACCACGTTTTACATGGTCTACAACGTGTTGATCAGACAAAATTAAAAGTTAACCCATTTCTCCATACATATCGCTGGAGAATAAGATTCATTGTATTTATAATAAACAAAAATAACAAATAACAAATAAAAATATAAACCAAGTACATTATTAATGATCCAAAATAGTTTAGGAACCAATTGACTTGTTGAACATAATGAACAGAAGCAAAATAATTCGATAAGGTAGATCCCAAAATAAATATACTGAGAAAAAATAGAAATTGAAACAACTGAATTAACATCCCGTAGGGCATCTTCTTCAACTTAGTTCCACACAATCCCGGTGGGTAAACTCCCTTGAATAACCTTTTAGTCACTGATGACAATCCTAATTCTGACTTATTAACCTTTTAAATAGTGAAGTGAACCAATTAATTGCATCTAGACGCTGCGATGCTGCACGGAAGGTCGCCCATATATGGTAAAGAAAAATATTTTTAATATTTCTTATTCTTATTTGCTGTTGCAGTTTGTAGAGGAGGAATCACATGGTTTATGGGTTTTATTGATGTGAGAAATGGGAATATTCTGCTTCAATTATGCTGGTGGCATTGCTTGTCAGAATGTTTGTTACCTTCAAGGAAGCCATGTGGTACGTGTTGTGGTAGCCGAGGTGAAGTCCAACTTGAGACAGGCTGTCATATGCAGGAGGTTGTTATGTTTGAATCCATTTTATATGTTATGCATGGTTCGGTAGAAAAGGAAGTATAATCAAGGTTGTTAAAATCCAGATTTTATTTACGATCAGGAGGGGATGGAAGATCGTAACTCGGATAGTAAGATTCTACGTCAATATCTAAAATTCTTATATATAATCTATATGCATAAAAAACTCAATAAATAAAGAAACAAACCTAGATTTATATATAAATTCATAAGTCATAGCATAATATAAATTCATAAGTACATGACACAACTCAATAAAAATCCATAAGTCATAACATAACATTAATTCATATAAAATTGAAATTGTTCCAAGTTCCAACTCTAGTCTTTTAGGAGAGCATTCAACTCCTCTTAACAATTATCATCATCTTCATTGTCATTAATGACATTGACAATGACAAAGCTACTACCTACTTCCTCAAATTCACCTGATTTTTTCATGAGTTTTTCTTGCAATGATGATGCAATAATCATCATTTCCTTTTGGACATCTTTAGGGACAGCCCTGCAAACTCCAACATCTTTGATAGTTCCGCCTAAATGATGCTTCAAACAGTAAACCCCTCATGTGAGCACCTTCTCACAATATTTGCATTTGACTTTTCTTGCATTCCCATCAACAAAAAAACAGTGAGTCCATGCCACATCAGTCCTCATTCCAACAACATTTTTTTGGTATTTTACGTAGAGGTCCACTTGCTCCATTCCCTCCAACATCTTCAGCTGGTCCACTTGCCATTCCTTCAGCACTGGTTGCTGCAAATTTGAAAAGGAAAAAAGTCCAAGAGGGAACAAAGAAAACAAGTGCTTACTGGAAATTTGAAAAGAAAATAAACTCAGAGAAAAACAGAACACGGAGAGAGATTCAGCTAGACTGGTTGCTGCAAGAGAGATTAAAAACAGAACTGAAAGGAAGGGAGAAGGGAGAAGAGAAAGTGTAAAACAGACCTTCCCAAAGTCTGATGGTAGCTGCAGCTTGCAAGGGAGTCGCACAGCAGCAGGGGCAAGGTCGTATAGCAGGTCCAGCTCGAAAGGTGAGTCCTCGTGCATTTTGGAAAAGAAATTAAAAATTTAGGGTTTTAAAATCGGGTCACGTGGATCCGACCCAATTTTTTTTTCTTCAACTTGGATCGTTCGGGATCGCAGATCTCACGAGCCAACTCACGATCCTACTCCGATGTTGCTCGCGCATGATCCCACCTCTTATCTAGATCGCACATTGCTGGGAGGATCGTAAAATCGTATGATTGTACTGGATCGCTATTTTGATAATAGTGTGTATAATGTTGTGTTTGATTTAGAATTTAGAAATAGATTATTTTTTAATTAAAATAGAGTATAAAAATTATGGATCTTAAAAATAAATCAATATTTTTCTTTTCCTTCATTTCAAACGCAACATAAGTTTCTTTATTAACATAATTTGGCTGGGTTCCTCATGTGGGGTTGATATTTTAATATTATTTTTCTCCACATTCAATGAAACTGAAATATTTACTATAAAAAATATTTGAAATTTTCAAAATCACAATATAATTAATAATGCAAGTGTAGTATTTAACATATGTATAAACATATATAAAAAATAAAATTATTTATTTAAATTGTATTATTGAGTTGATATGATTATCCCAAACATGAAAATAAACATATTTTACTTGAATTTTCATTTTTTGTATCCAATTAACGTCACAATTTTATATTAAATGTGATTATCTTTATTTAGTGAAAATGAATTCCGAAGAAACATTTACAAATAATATATTTGAAATATGTAAATTCACAACATGCTTAATATATCAAGCATAGTATTTAACCGTGTTATTCACCCAATGTGATTTGCACATGCATGTGTGAAAAATAAACATGACAATTGCCTTTGGTGTACATTGTCGATCTCGTTATGACAAGTGTCTCTTTATCTTCTTTAAGCTTCTACTAGAAGAGAGAAGTGAGGGTGGTTGTGGCTTCACCATTTGTTTTGAGGGATGTTTAGGGTTAAGTAAAAGGATAATTTTGGTTTCATAGTAAATATCAAGGACAATTTCGTCTAACAATATAAAAATGAAACGTTACTCAACACGGTTAGGAGAAGGGTGGTAAAAGTAATGTGAAAAAATAGAGGGGTATCAAGTGTAACTAGACCAAACAAAGGGTGTGACTATAATTTACTCTATCTTTTAATTATTATTCTTTTGGAGTCTTAAATTTAATTTTTAAAATAATAGAAAATATTAACCCTACACGGATAATTTGTCTCAAGCATCACACGAGTACATACACTAGTAATTTTAAAAGGGTTTAAATACATTTTTCGACCCTATAATTTGGCTTTTTTTCAATTTCATCCTTATATTATAGTCCTTACAAAATATGTTTGTTTTATTTTTCTTCATTAAAACACTTCAGATAACACTATTAATGTGAAAAAAGTTTTACCTAAAACGCTTTAATAACAAAAAACAAAACAAACACATTTTGCAAAAACTAAAGTAAAAAAAAAAAATAAGGACAAAAATAAAAAGCATTAAATTATACATATATATAAAAAAAATATAGTTAAACCTTTTAAAATGATGAGATTCACTATACTATTTTTCATTTATTTCTACTCATCTTTCTATCTCTGCTTAAGGACAGATGGAGAGGAGGGCAAGGGCTGAGCGCCCCTCCCTTGACACTTCTCATGTGCATACATACATACTTTAAGTTAATTAATATAAAATTATGTAAAATTAATTATATGATTGTCATTTTTATGATAATGATTAAGATTATTATCATTTAAAATAAAAATTAATTTCAATTTTTATGTGTAAAAATAATAAATGTCTTTTAAAAAATTATTACTTATTAAAATTTAGACATTTAAACAATTACAAAGGAAAAAAAAAAAATCAATCCCCTCTTTAACAGGTATCTCGATCCATCCCTACTTATATTCATCTCTTTTTTATTTTGTCTTTGACCAAATATATTTAATTTGTTACTTTATTTCTCACATATTTTCATTTATTATTTTTTATTTTCATCCATCCTATCTGTCTTCCCTAAAATGCAGTGCCCAAGCGATGGTATCGAAAAAGAAAAACTCTCCTTTTAGACTTTTTCCTTTACTGATTCATTTTCACTTTAGCCGATCGATTAATCTCTTGTCTCGGTATGTTCCAGATTTGATTGCTTCAGTAACTTTCACATGATTCCCCTTCTTTTACAAATCAGGTTGTTAAATTCCATATTATTATGCATGAGAAAAATTTAAGTTTGAACAAGAGACAGAAATTATACCATCTTCGATTTCTTAGAGGATTTCAGTGTTGGATGATAATTAGATAACAGAGGGGTGAAGGATTGGACATGTTAATTTAAGTCAAAAGTGGCAATCGGAGGTAGATTGGTAGAGCAATTTATAAAAACAAGATGCAATATAAGATTGTAGAGACATTGATACATGAATTAATAATTATTGTCACATGCCAAATGATAATATAGCACGTGACAACATGTGATTTCATATTATAAGATTTCTACTTTAAGACATAATTCCAACAGGAGTACTTCAAATCAGTTAGAGGGAAAAATATTTTTAAAGGTAAAAAACTCTTTTTTAATTAGCCAAGTTAAATTTTAATTTTTATTAAAATATTAGTAGGAAGATTTGAATTAATGATCTCTTTTCTCTCTTTAATCCTTAAATTTCATTCTCAACCACGAAACCAACTAGATAATTCCTGGTAAAAAAAATAAAATCTATCTTTCTTATGTTTCTTCCCAAAAAAAAAAATTATATTTTCTTTTGTTGGGATGTGCGTAAAATTTTCTAACTGTAGAGGTTCTATGTAATGTTCAAACATTAGTATGGTTTGATTTGTTGGATATAATGTTGTTTTTTATTGGTAATTCATTGTGGAGTGTATTATGATTGAATCAAAAATGTTTTTCGGGTAGATTAATGAGTATTGACTTTAGAATCAAGTACATATGTTATTTGGGTTAATTTGAGAATTATTTGAATATATGTTTGAATGGATATTTGATTATTGATTGGAAATAAGCTTACTAGAATGCTCATTTTGATTGAACAATTGAAGTGTGAATGTTAATAAAGGAATTTTCATGATGAAACATTCATAAAGTATCTTAGTGTTTGGTCAATTTTTTTATAAAAAGAGTTTCCGAAGACATAAGTCTTTTGAAGATACAAACGAGAATATATATTAAAGACATAGGCAAAAAATTAAAAATAATACAATTTAAATATTTAATTAGAAAAGGGTATAATTTTTGCAAAATTTAGCAAAATGATGCAGGCAAACATGTCTAGGGTTAGGCGTGTTTAAACACGCCCAGAATGGAGCGTATTTCACCAGATGGTGACACGTGGCAGGCATGAACAGGGGTCTAGGGTTTTTGCAGTGTTTTCGTAAATTACGGAAGACTATAACTTTTGACTGGGATGTCCGATTGATGCGAAACCAGTGGCCACGCGCTCGAAATTGAAAGGAGAAGGCTTGGGCAAGTCCCAAAAGGGAATTGCCCAAAATTTTTTCCCAAAAGAGGTCTCTAAGTGCCTCAAAATTGCGATTTAAGTTTCGGAGCCCCAAAAATTTTTTTGTTTTCTGATATTTTATCTACTCCATTAGTGAATTGCAAGCTATTCTTTGTTTATCTAATTACCTCTTTTAATTTCGAGTATTCTGACATAAAATACGTCATCATCAGACATTGCTACGAGAAATTCCAACTGTTCAAAGTTATATGCATCGTCAATTTTGCAATATAATTTTGGATAATTTTTGAAATTATTTTTGCGATCACAACAACATGATTTTTTAGGATTTATGGTTTAGGGTTTTGGGTTTAGGTTTATGGTTGAGGATTTAGGGTTTATGCTTTAAGGTTTAGTGGTTTAGTGTTTGGGGTTAATTAATCCAAAGCCCTAAACCACTAAAAATATACAGCAATAACCTTGACGTACATTGTTTCAACTTGTGTCATTTTCACCGACTTTTATAGGGACAAGGGGGCCTGTGGGACATTGTTAAGGGCTTATGTTGTGATTAGGGTTTAGGCCCTGAGGTAGTGATTATGGTGTATGTAAATCGGGTTTAGGGTTTAAGGTTGACATGGTGATTAGGGTTTATGGGTTGGGGTACAGAGTTAGGGTTTGTGTGTGCCGGGTTATGGTTTAGATGTGATGTGGTGAGTAGGGTTTAGGTGTTCAGGCATAGACGTAGGGTTGATGGATTTCAGTTAAGGTTAGGGGTTTATATTGTGATTAGGATTTATGCCGCTGGGAACAGACCTAGGGTTTAGGTTTTAGTTCTGATGTTCTGATTAGGATTTATGTCTTGGGTTACAGAGCTAGGGTGTATGGATTCCGGTTTAGGTTTAGGGTTGATGTTGTGATGAGGGTTTAGGGCTTGGGTTACATACGTTGGGTTTATGGAATTCGATTTAGGGTTTAGGTCTGATGTTGTGATTAGGGTTTATTCCGATCTAAGTCTAATGTTTTCATTAGTGTATATGGCTTGGGTTACAGACATATGGATGACATATTATGGTTTAGGGTTATGGCAGTGAATAACCTAATGAGTGTTACATACACTTCACTAATATGGATTGTGGGTATAGACTTAGGGTTTATGGGTGCCGGTTTAGGGTTTATGGCACAAGTTGAAACAATGTACGTCAAGGTTATTGCTGTATATTTTTAGTGGTTTAGGGCTTTGGATTAATTAACCCCAAACACGAAACCACTAAACCCTAAAGCATAAACCCTAAATCCTCAACCATAAACCTAAACCCAAAACCCTAAACCATAAATCCTAAAAAATCATGCTGTTGTGATCGTAAAAATAATTTCAAAAATTATCCAAAATTATACTGCAAAATTGACGATGCATATAACTTTGAACAGTCGGAATTTCTCGTAGCAATGTCTGATGATGACATATTTTATGTCAGAACGCTCGAAATTAAAAAAAGCAATTAGATAAACAAAGAATAGCTTGCAATTCACTAATTGAGTAGATAAAATATCAGAAAACAAAAAATATTTTGGGGCTCCAAAACTTAAATCGCAATTTTGAGACACTTAGAGGGGACTTGCCTAGGCCTTCTCCTCTCAATTTCGAGCACGTGGCCACCGGTTTCGCGTCAATCGGACGTCCCAGTCAAAAGTTATAGTCTTCCGTAATTTACGAAAACACCGCGAAAATCCTAGGCCCCTGTTCATGCCTGCCACGTGTCACCATCTGGTGAAATACGCCCCATTCTGGGCGTGTTTGCCTACACCATTTTGCTAAATTTTGCAAAAATTACACCCTTTTACTAATTAAATATTTAAATTGTATTATTTTAATTTTTTTGCCTAAAGACATATTGCTTTTGAAAGTGCATCCGAAGACGACAATAAAATGGTTTCCGATAGAGATAATGAAAGGACAGATAACAACATCTTAAAAGGCTTACTCAAATGTGATGTGCACATGTATAAATCTTGTAATTCAACTGTTAGGTTGATGAAATTATCAATAGGCACTTTGGTAGTAATTATTTCTTAGTTACAAATATTGCACAAGTTTCATTTACACAAACGCACCTCACCAAAGAAATGACTACTATTTACGAGAACAATGTGTACTTTCAAATCCATATTTTAATACAATTCTTTCGATCAATTTACTTTTTGCAATTCTCCTCTACTCTTCTTCTTCAAAGTCTAAATTCTTTCCAATTCTTTTTCTTCTCCAAACTTTAATCTTTTATTTTAATTATACTTTACATTTTGCACTCTTTGTTTTTCGTTTAATCCGCATTTTATTTATTTTTATTGCATTCAAACTTTGCATGTCGTTTTTACTTTTTGGTTTTATAACCCGATATATCTCTACTTGTGAGGATACGCATAGCTTTCTAATTGCATTAGCATTTGAAGGATTTTTGTTTTGATTTCTTAGTTGATCATATCTTAATTTCTTAAGATGTTTTTATTTTGCATGAAATTCTGAGTGCCCTGATCACTACTTATTCAAATAAGTTCTGTGTCAAATTGATGTTTGGTTCTTTGTTACAGTAACCATTTCAAAAACTCAAATGGTGCAAATTTATTTTAATTAATCTCATATTTCTCTAAGTTGAAAGTTAGAACAACACTATTATTTTAACAAATTAAAAAACTCAATTATAATTTTATCTCATTAAATAAAAGAAATTGTTTGCAATTGATTAAAATCAAGAATAAAAAATGAATAAAATTTTAATTCAAACATCCAAACGAATTTTCACGTTAAACACCTTCCCTGCCAACCTTCTCCCCACAACCAATTGCGTGCAATGAAAGAAGGGATAACTGATAAGATTAAATAATCTTAAAAAAGACAATTGATCTTGTTTGCTTTCATTTCATGAAATCAACTCACGGCATTCTAGGCAACTTCGCAGCATCCTAGGAGTTATAAATTCCTCCACTGACATTCTAATAAAAATTAACCACTAACATTAACATTGGTGATTAACATTGGTGGATAAAAAAAAAAAAAAATCAGCTCTACCTGCTCAGTTAGTGTTCCCACTGGTATGTATGATTAAGGCCAATGCTTCATTTATATTCCACTATGTGAAGCGATGCCAATCAACTAAGACTACAGTTGCAAATTAAACTCCCAAGTTCAACGTTTAATTATTTATTATTATTGTTACTATGGCAATTAGTGGGTATGCACCAATGTTCTCAGATTTCAGCTACGATATTTTTCTTAGTTTTAGTGGCGGAACCAGCAACGCTTTTGTTGATCCTCTCTGTCGAGCTTTGCATGACAAAGGAATCAGAATCTTCAGATCAGAAGATGGAGAAACTAGACCTGCCATTGAGGAAATTGATAAATCCAAAATGGTAATCGTTGTGCTGTGTCAAAACTATGCATTTTCCACTGAGTCTCTTGATGAACTTGCCAAGATCCGAGAGTATGTTGACAATAGAAGAAAACAGGTCTGGACAATTTTTTACATGGTGGAACCATCAGATGTACGGAAACAAAGAAATTCTTACAAAGATGCCATGAATGGTCATGAAATGACATATGGAAAAGACTCGGAGAAGGTAAAAGCATGGAGGGAAGCTTTGACAAGAGTATGCGACCTAAGCGGAATACATTGCAAGGACCATATGTAAGTTTGTTCTTACCAAGTCAGTAATATAGTCATCTATCATCCTATTACTGAACTTTGGTCTATTTGAATGTTAGTTTCTCTAAAAGCATTTCTAGAAGAAGAAAAAAATGAAATGAGTTTTTTCATAAGTTAAAATAAGTTTTTCTTTAACTAATTTGTAATATCATCTTATGTTTTAGAGAAGTTATATTGATGAGCTTCTAAAAATTAACTCATGGAAAACTTATTTTTACTTATGAAAAAACTCATCTCATTTTTTTCTTCTTATTTTCTTCTTCTATAAGTGTTTCTAGAGAAGCTTACCCAAACAAACCCTTATATCTGTTATGTGAACTTAAATGATTTTTTATATGCAAGGTTTTAAATTGTGGTTGCCGTAGCAGGATGCCAGGATCAACCTTGTCCTGAATTTTGATATTGCAAAGGGAAATGTTAGCGACACATTTTCATATGAGCTCTTTGTTATTGGTTGGAATTTGTTAGAAATCACAATATCTTGGTATCACTTCTAATTTAATGAGTATCGCTCATGATTTGTGATTAAAGAGTGGGTAGAGAATGTTTTACTAGCACTCTTCATTGCGAAAAATTGTGTATAAGTGTAGTTGATGCACCATTGCAGTCACAATGCTAGCTAAGAAACTCCCGAAAGGCCAAAACCTTGACATTGGGGCTCCAATTATAGTATATTAAAACCTTGGTTAAATATCAAACACTAAGTTGAACGATTTTAATTAAATTACTCAGCAACTGCAAATTAGTCTGCAATTTTTTTTTTCAATGCAGATAATTGCAATGCAACCGCAATTTAAAACTATGTAAGTTGATATAATTGTTGAATTTTAGTTCATCAATCATATTTGAACATGATTATATGTTGAAACGAATGGGAATATGAAGGATTTTTATGAGTTTGGTCTTTAATAGAGTCTAATTTTTCTTTCCAGTATCAGTGCAGGATTTTTAATAGTGTATTTTTTTTTTTTTATAGTACTAAAATGAAATAGGAAGAGTGTTTTGTTCACGTAGGTTTGAAGCTGAACTTCAAAAGATTGTTGAAGCTGCATCCTGTAAATTATTTCGTGTGCCTGGACAAATGAACCATGCGGTTGGACTTGATGATCACTTTGAACAGGTGAAAGCATTCATAGATGTTGAATCCAATGATAAGGTTCGCGTATTGGGAATTTATGGAAGTGGTGGAATAGGCAAGACCACATTTGCCATCTATCTATATGAAAAGATTAGACATTATTATTTTGAAGCTGCAAGTTTTCTGATTAAAGTCAGAGAACAATCAAAGGAAAGCAAGAATCACTTGGAAGATCTCCAAAACAGACTTCTATCTCAACTGGGTGTAGACACAGGAACCATGATAGGGAGTACGAATAAAGGAGAACTTGAAATCAAACACAAGCTTGGCCATAGAAGAGTTCTTCTAGTTTTGGATGATGTTGATTCAAAAGAACAATTGGAGTTACTGGCTGGAAGACATGATTGGTTTGGTTCTGGCAGTAGGATCATTATAACAACAAGAGATGAAGCGGTGTTAGATTATGGTGTTAAAGTTCAGAAATATAAAATGACGGAGCTAAATGATCGTCACTCTCTTGAACTCTTCTGTCAGAATGCCTTTGATAAGCCTGAACCTGCAAAAAACTTCGAAAGTATTTCTCATCGTGCAATAGGTTATGCAAAGGGCGTCCCTTTGGTTTTACAAGTAGTAGGATCCAATTTGAAAGGAAGAAGCATAGAGGAATGGGAAATTGAATTGGGAAAATATCGGAAGGTTCCAGATCCTAAGATTCAAGGCGTACTACAAATAAGCTTCGATAGCCTGCTTGAGACAGAGAAGGGAATATTCTTGGACATTGCTTGTTTTTTCAAAGGGGAGAAATTGAATTATGTTAAAAGGATACTGAAGGCTTCTGATATAAGTTTTAAAGTACTTGCTAGCAAATGTCTAATAATGGTTGATAAAAATGACTGCTTGGAGATGCATGATCTAATACAGGATATGGGCAGAGAGATTGTTAGGAATCAATCACTATCAAACCCTGGTGACCGTAGTAGAGTATGGTCTCACGAAGATGTTCTTGAAGTACTGAAAAAAGATTCGGTAACAATCCTCCTTTCTCCCATCATTTTTTCAATTACTTTTACTACGACTAAGGTAGCTAGTTTTAATTCCTTATGCATTTTTTTTATAGGGAAGTATAACAATTGAAGGAATAATGCTTGATCCCCCTAAGCTTGAAGTAGTAGATAAATGGACTGATACTGCCTTTGAGAAGATGAAGAATCTCAGAATTCTTATTGTTCGGAATACGAAATTTTTAACAGGACCTAGTTCTCTACCGAATAAATTACAACTTCTTGATTGGATAGGATTCCCATCAGAGTCTTTGCCACCTAAATTTGATCCCAAGCATATTGTTGACTTCAAGTTATCTCATAGTTCTCTGGTATCCATAAAGCCACCTCAAAAGGTATGCAAATGCACATTTTCTGTATGACAAACATAGTAACAAAATTGTCATTGTAACTATTATGATCTAAAATTTATGATGAAATGCTACTAACCATTGTTAATATATTATGTTTCGAAGGTATTTCAGAATTTGACTTTTGTCAATCTCTCCCAGTGTCATTTCATAACTAAAATACCTGACATGTTTGAAGCTAAAAACTTGAGAGTAATGACAATTGACAAATGCCCCAAATTGGAAGGCTTTCATCCATCTGCTGGACATATGCCTAACCTTGTATATTTAAGTGCATCAGAGTGTAGCATGCTCACGAGTTTTGTGCCAAAAATGAATCTGCCATATCTGGAAATACTTTCATTTAACTTTTGCAGTAAACTTAAAGAATTCCCAGAAGTAGGGGGGAAGATGGATAAGCCATTAAAGATTCACATGATAAATACTGCTATTGAGAAGTTTCCAAAGTCCATTTGTAAAGTTACAGGGCTTGAGTGTGTTGACATGACAGCTTGCAGGGAACTCAAAGATTTATCAAGTTTTGTGTCATTGCCAAAACTTGTCGCATTAAAGATGAATGGATGTTCTCAACTTGCAGAATCATTTAAAATGTTCAGAAAGAGCCATTCCGAAGCAAATAGCTGTCCAAGTTTAAAGGCATTACATTTAAGCAAGGCTAATCTGTCACTTGAGGATCTTTCCATAATTCTTGAAATATTTCCAAAATTGGAATACTTAAATGTGTCCCACAATGAATTTGAATCACTCCCAGATTGCATCAAAGGATCATTGCAGTTGAAAAAACTTAATTTAAGTTTTTGCAGGAATCTTAAGGAAATTCCAGAACTTCCATCAAGTATTCAAAGGTTAGATGCAAGATACTGTCAATCCTTAAGCACTAACTCATCAAGCGTGCTGTTGTCTAAGGTTAACTCATTCTCCATTTTTTCCTTCCTATTTTCATTTCCTTAGTTTAATGTCTTTTTCAACTATATATATATATATAATCTACTTTGACATAACCTATGTATCAAACAACCCAGCTTTAAGGTTTTTAAACATCAATGCTCAGTTTTAACTTAGTATAAGAGTTATGTTATCCTTAAAGCTATTTGACATACAAGGTAGTCTATTATTTGGCTTAACATCATGGTTCACTATTTTCTTGATGTCACAGATTTATAACGAAAGGGAAAAAATACAAGTTGTGATGCCAGAAACTGAAATTCCAAAGGAGTTTGACAGTAAAGATGTCCTGCTTTTCTGGGCTCGCCGGAAGTTCCCTGTTGTTGCATTTGTATTTGTTTTCGAGGAAGTAAAAATGAATGATGATATACAGATGGATACGTCAGAAGTGTTGCCTGGAGTTGTATCAGCTGAGGAGTCCTACACTGTTGGCCTGAACTTGTTTATAGACGGAAAAAAAATATGTCGTAAAGATCACCATTATTGGAGTATTGGCGATCAACATTTGTTAGTATGTGATCTACAGGTTTTGTTTAATAATGAAGAGTGGCAGGGGCTTGGAGATGACTGGAAGGCCTTTCAGATTCAATGTGAATCAACATTGATTCTGAGTCATCAGGAAGTTTATGTGGACAAGCAGAAAACAAACACTGATGATATTCAATTTAGCTCTCCCAATTTAACAAGTATGGTTCCAAAAACAAGTCCACATAAGAAAACAAGACATGGACAAAATTATGATGTGATAGAAAATTTTGGCCAGAACTTGAATTCATTTAAATTAGAACAAACTACCTCTGTTGCCAACGTGTTATTGAGCTGGTGGAGGAATGCCAAGGCTGATATTAAGGGGGAAGTTTCAGCCTCTACCTATGAGGCAAGTTCACTGCAAGAGCATGAAGATGTTGTCTGGGATGTGGCACAGATTTTGGAGATGCTGCTTGAGAATTTCCCCAAGCATATTACTGATTCAGAAGTTCAAAGAACAGGCCTATTGGCAGTTGAATCATTGGTTGCAAGGGCACAACATAAGAAGGAATATGGTCATGAGAAGTTACACATCATTCTAACCATGCCTATTGTTCTAGTGGAATGTAAATGTTACCCCCATAAAGAATTAGAAGGAGCTCAAAACCTTCGTTATTGGGGATCTGTGGAGCTAAAAGAAGGAGACCAACGTGTGTGGAAAATTTGGAAGAGCAATGAAGCCTTCAAGGAGAGGCTAAATTACACAGTTCTGTTGAAATGTGAGCATCACGCTAGTGAGGAAGCTTCAAACTCTGACCATGGGGAATCCTTGGAGGAAGAACACAAGGATTCTGAATTGCAAGCATTGATGAGGAGGATAGAAGAAGACACTATGAGATTGAATAAGTCTTATGGAAAGTTGAAGGCATCTATTGTTCCAATGGATGTTCTAGTTTCTGACAAATATCTTCTGGAAACAGCAATCATTAAAGGGCTAGAAAGATTGGGAAGGTTGGGATCTAATTTCAACAAGACAGAATATGGAAAATTGAGGGTGGAGCATGATGCTCATAGCACTACTCTTATGGAGCATGAGTTGAGGATGGAGCAGGATGCTCAGAGCTCTACTCAGAATCAGGAACAGCATGAGTTGGGGGTGGAGCATGATGCTCAGAGCTCTTTTCAGAAAAAGAATAAGTTGGGTTGGATCAGATCATTATTAGGTGGATTTGGGAGGCAAAGCAGGTGAAAGGAGGTCAAAGAACAAAGTGGTTTATCCTACCTTGTATTTTGCTGCTTCTGTTCTGGTTAATTGTTTAACGAAAGCGGTAAATTTGTCTTTTGCATGTATTGTCGATAATTTTTTTTGGAAGCATAACTTTAGTCTTAATTTTCCATTTAAGTGACATGTGCTAGTGTTTGTTATAACAAAAATTGATCTTCACAAAGACAGTAATGTGCAAAGGCAACTTGTGCTTATAGGAAACATAGTAAGTGGTCGGTTAAAACATTTTATGGTTATAACATTCTTTTATTGTCAGTGAGATCAGTCGCTGCTCCAGCCAAAGTCATAGCAGGTGTTTTGATAACATATGTAAAACACCTCACGCTTGTATTTTCCACTGAGTGATTCTCTTGCTCGGGTTAATTACATGTCTTCTAGTTCTATGATGCTTTCGTGCAAACTGCTTTCTAATCAGGCCAAGTGTGTCCCCTGTGTGACTCTAATCGTAATATACTTTACATGATATGATGGACAATTTATCAGAAAAATCTAGAAATTTCAGTAGACATTCCATATATTCAGGTGTGGTTCGTGGCTTTGAACTCGAAATTTCGTACATCTTACAATCTATAATATGAAACTATAACAAATAAATAAATACTCCACTATATCATTAATGACAGTAAAAGTAATGATTTAATAAATAATTAATGGGTCAAATAAAACTTGCCATGTCTACAAATCCTTCAAAAACGGCTCGAACTAATTACACGCACATCCAAGTTCAATAGTTCATATTAGAGTCTCAAAACAGCCCCGACTAAGAATTAAATGTGTAACATCAATCCGGTACGATTTTTTTATCCCTAGGGAACTGTACTTTCATCTCTTCTAGTAAATAATTATGAAGTAAATGTACTCTGTCCTCCAATTTCAAAACATTTGCTAGTAGTATAAGCTTATACCGATGGCCTATTTCATGGGGAACAGCTGGTTGTGATCAATCTGAACCTTTTGTCTGTTGGAAATCGACAATCACACACAAAACGAAAAACAGAAAAGAGAATAGGGAAGAGAAATATGACACAGTATTTTACCCTGGTTCACCCAATGTAGGCTACGTCCAGCTTGTCTGTACTATAATCTCCTCACCGCCACTCGTTACAAGTCACTCGATTTACAAGGGGAATATAAATAGGATTAAAAGAAACCCTAACAGTAGCTATTCATGGACCCTAGCCCAAACTACTAATAAAAGTAAAATATTACAACATTGCCAACAAGAAGGGTTGTCATCTGACTGCGAATGATGAGCCATATCCAACATTGCCAGCTGTACATTCAGAATGACTGATTTATTTTGTAGTTGGAATTGAATTTTGAATCTGTTATTTGGAGTCTGACAATTCTAGGACTAGCAGAGTTGGTTTTGACGCTGTTTATTGTTTAACATAGTTGAGACTCTAATCTGAATGTATAAGCCTCAACTTCAATAAAATACAAGGCATTTTGTCTTCATTTTAATCAAGATCATTCAGGGAAAACGACTCATTTAATACCTTGAAAGATACATTTATCTGCCAAATGTCGTTCTCACAATTTTGAACAGAATGTAGAACAAGGTTTTGTGTTATGAGAAATTGCAAGCATGCCATAAAGTGAAATTACACCTCATCTATAATATTGCCAAACCTTTGTTATGCTTTGAAGGGAAACATCGTATGGTAACAAATGGAGGGCCCTATAGCCAATTCCTTGCTGGTTAACACACACACAACACCCTGTTCAATTTATTTAAATGAACTGCAATAATGCCTACTTCAATCATAGGTTCAGTTTCTTTTAATTTGCAACTTGTGCAAAACTCCCGCTGCTGAATTAAGTGATAGCATAAGGTGATCTTGAAAGGGCAAGTAATCAATACAAAACTGGAATTTATACAGATATGTACAACAGTACAAGGTTTCATACTGTAATACAAAGAATTAGACGTAAGTAACAAGAGTAATATATATCCTATACAAACTCTAAAGAATCAAAGAATGATCTGCTGTTCATTAGTTTAGCCTATTCTGATAAAAATCTACATTGCCTCACATAACAACATACAGTTACGTATATTTTAGGAATATCAAGAGTACACCAGTAGGGATAGGCATGCGTGACATTAAAAACTAAAATAACGTATCTCATTACTTAGAGGCTCCTCGCTATGCAAAGGTAAGAGGGAGATATATTATATCTAGCCTTACTCTTGCATATGCAAAGATGTCATTTCCGGATTCGAACTCATAACCAACAAGTCACCAAGACACAACTTTACCGTTGTGTTAGGGCTATTGGCATGCTTGACATTATGGCTCTTAAAAGATGGTGCTCTTCAGAACTGTGGTTCCTGTGGAAATGACCTTCAAGCAATTCGCAAGGGACCAAAATCATACTCGTTGCCAAAACTAGCATCGCTTCTGTGTTTGTTTATCCATTTTCGTGTAATCTTCACACCAAAAGCTTTGGTATCAAATGTGCAATTTAGGAAGAACGATGATGTGAGTCATCATTGCACATGCACTCAGGAACAGGATACTTGGTGACATCCCTCCCAGACTTGCCAGTCCTGAGTTCTGGCTGACCTAATGAATCCTGATGCAATTCCTTGATAATCCTATTGAACTCTTTTTCAGGGAGGGAAGAATTCAGAAAATAGGGGAGCATCTGTCTTTTGTTTGGTGTTATATATTTCTTGTGCCCCGTATAGGCTCGGTGACCCTGAAATAACATATAGTTTCAATATTTAGAAATTGTCACATTAAGACTGAGTTATTACAATATAATTATAGAAACGGCCAGCTATATTACATTATTACTTATATAATCTTATACCTGAAGTGCATGGCCCATATTGCCTCCATGAGATGGCATGAAAACATCACTCTTCTCAGAGACTATGTAATCTATGGCAGCCATTAGAGAAGCTTTATTTGCAAATGGTTCTAGCTCTCCAGGCAAAGCAAGATCTTCCTTACTGTAAAGATGTGGAAACTCATTGATTAATGGTTGTAAGGCCTCTTTTCCACCCAATGGTTGTCCTCCAGCCCAATAAATTCTTGCATTTTTTGGAGCACCTAGACCTTTAAGCAGCCTATAAATGAAACAAGGGTAAATAATCAGAAAAGCTTCTCACACTAATACTTAGAAGACACCTTAAATCTATTTAAAGATGAAAAAGGATTACATTATATATACCTTGTAACCTCCATTGCATTCAAGGGGCAGAGGCCAGCCAGTTTCCTTTCATGGTAAGTCATGTTTGATTTTGCTGTCAAGAGTTCAGGCCGTTTTATCCTCTCGTTGTTAACAATCTCATCATACTCAGGACTCAAACCTGGTAGACAACCAGTTCTCACCCAGACATCCTTTTCCATCCGTAGATGAAGAGCAAGGTAGGGTCCCTTGCTTTTAATTCTCTCAGCAATATTGTTACCAA
Source organism: Glycine tomentella (assembly GCA_007407185.1). Taxonomy (NCBI): domain Eukaryota; kingdom Viridiplantae; phylum Streptophyta; class Magnoliopsida; order Fabales; family Fabaceae; genus Glycine; species Glycine tomentella. Next base: position 4,432,693 of record PYAF01001286.1, read on the forward strand.
GTTCCTGAACAGGCTTTGCAAACCTTAATGCCTGAAAAGCAACCTGAAAGATAGACAAGAACATTTAGAATCTGCTATCAATTGGCAGATAAAGTTAGTTACGAATTTCCTTTCTCTCTTTATCCTTGACATACGAAAAGAGACTTCATAATACCTTGCATCGAAGCTTCTGAAGATCAGGAGGAAGATCCTTTGTTAGCCTTGAATCCAATCCACGTAAAAGCAAGACGCCTTCTCTGTTGAACTGCATAGAACAAGAAGAATCATGTCAAACTCTAGTTCAACAAAAACAACAGTTAACAAATCAAAGCTTTCCTAGTTATCATTGCAAAACTAATACATGTTAGTATTTAATTTCGGCAACATAAAAGATTGCAGTCAATAACTTGATATTAAAGGGCTCTCTAACTACTTGTGTAGAACACTGTAACTCTTATTATGGTACTATAGGTAGTCTTTGTTGCATCCATCAAAACTATCATAGGTGAATAGAACTGTGATAGTTAACATGAAACTAGTAATTATAACTCAGTGCATGCTCGCATGAATAGAACTGAAGAAGAGAAAACAAACTCTTACTCTTCTGAGATAGTGTGACCGAATCCAACTGGGAGTGGCATGAGGGAGAGGGGTCCCCTCCACTGGCCTTGTCATTAGGTGTGTTGAAGGTAATGCAGAAACCACCCGCACATCATTGACAAGAACACTCTTGAAGTGCTCCAAATCGAATATATCAGCAAATTCACTGAAAAATGGAAACAAACCCCTCAATAAGGAAAAGGAAAAAAAATTGCAAAAGACTATCTTGTGAGACATTCACATAGAAGAAAAGAAATGAAAACAGTATAAAAAACAAGAATGAAACTAACATTGCTTCAGCTTCAGTTCAAATAGTGATATATATATATATATATGAATTGAAGATTCAATCAAAAAATGTTAACAGTTTAACTCATAATGAAGACCATGAAGAAAAAAAAAACAATTATTTTTTCTTTTTTACCTTTCATCTCCCCAAATGACATTGACTTGCAATATGGGGACAACCAAAGAAGCCCCAAGAATCCTAGCAATGACAACAGCATCAACAATCTGATTCCTCTGCTGATTCATCCCTCCAGAAACCACCCCCATGAGGTACCTCCTCCTGTTCAACACAACCCCTTCACTCTCCCTCCTATACTCCCTACTGAAATCCAAGCAAGGCTTGTACCCCAACCCATCTGGCTGCTCCCAAAACTCACTCTTTTCTTCAACCACCCCACTTGGAACCTGTGCACCATGTAACTGCACACTGCTAATCATAGCCTCTGAAACACTAACATCACCACCATCCAAAGCTCCAAGATTGGATTTTGAGGGGCCTATTGAGGTTGCACATGGGAATGGTGGAAAAGGGGTGTCAAGATTGAGGCCAAACTTGAGCATGGCAAAGAAAGCAAGGAAAAAGAGGGTGAAAAGGAAGAAGAGTCTTGGCCTCATGCACTTGACAAAGGTAAAGAATTTGGAGTGCCTTGCACACTTCTTGGGAGATTCAAGCAGAGATTGAAGAGATGAAGATGAGATAGAGTTGATGATCTGAGATGGAACTGAGATGTAGGACAACTTCTTGGCATTGTTCTTGGACTTGGCCATTGCTGGCTTCTTTTGCTTTCTTTCTTCTTCCAAAGATTCAATGCTTCTTCTTTTGGTTGGTGGGTTTTATAAAGCCATGTTGTAATGTCATCTTTTGTTGATGTTAGTTTATTTAATTTTCTAGAGAGAGAGAGAAAGGATGAATGGAATGGTAGAGAGAGAAGGGACGGCGGGAACACCAGGCTACGCGTTGATCAAAATGTAGTTGCGGGTTTGAGTTTGAACAAACTATTTTTTTTTTCCCCTTAAAATAAGTGTTATATTAAAAAATTTGTCGTAAAATGAGTATTAGGATCAATAGTTAAATTTGTCAAAAAAAAAAATATATGAGAAGTTGATAAATTAATATTTTAAAAAAATAGTTCATAAATATAAAAAAAAAATGTGATAATTAATTTTTCAGATAATTTGATAATATATTGATTCCTAAATTTTATAACTTAAAAGATTGAATTGGTTCTCAAAAAATTAATGTCATTATTTTAATGATAAATCTAATTTGTTATATTTTTTATACACTCAAAATAATTTTATATTTTTTTTATCTATCAATAATTAATTCGTCATTATATCATACTTTTATAAACAAATTTAAATATTTTAAATGTAATATTAATTAATTTTTTCAAGTAGTGAAATGTGAGATTTTATCTTCCTATAATTTTTAAGATAGAGTAATATTATATCTTTTTATCTATCTTCCTATAATTTTTCCTATTGAATGAAAATAAAAAAATTAAATTTCTTGATTAAGTATCTATGCTTATCCTTGTGCGGATTAAGAAATGAACTGGAACTCCTATCCTCTACTCAACCCATACACCTTTTATGAACTCATCCATCATCATTATCAATAGTTGTCGACAAATTCAAGCAGAATTTTTCATCTAAATTCAGTCACTAATTTTAGCAATCATTAGTTTGTTTCACCCAAAGATGTTACTATCCGATCTCCTATTATGAGAGTTAAACAAATTTCAAACTAATATATAGTAAGATTTTAGTAGTAGCATATAGTAATTTACTAATTGAAATAAGTTTAGTACATTTTTTAATCTAAAAAACGGCGGCAATAAAGTAATGATCATGATTCTAAAGACAAACTTGGAGAGCAATTAAGTTCAGCTCCCACTCACAGTAAAAGGTAGAGTGTTAAACGTGAAGAAAACAATTTGATAGTATTTTGAAACACATGATGGAATTGAAGAATTCTTGGAGTGTGAAAAAAGGAAGAGAAAGGGATGGAATAAAAGGTTAGGTAGCAGTCTCTATAAAATGAGATGGATTGAAGTGTTTCATGGCAAAAGCCAGCTGCCAAGGATGAATCAATGAACAAACAAGTTTTATTGAATATTGTTGGCTTTCCCCATTCCACGTTGCCTCTTACACACACTCTGCTTTTGCATATTTTATAGCTCAAATATATTTTAGAATAAAATGTTAACATTTTTAATTATATATATCATTTCATTATTAGGAGGATCAATTTAATCTAAGTGTAAGTTTAAATATATTGATTTGTTTGAAATTTAACAATTAGCATTAATTACTCTTTATGATCATTAAATTTAAAAAAAACAAATGATAAAAAATTTTATAAAAGAGTTGCTCTTATAATAAGTTTATTTCTCCTTTTATTATTATGGATTTACAATGGATAAAATACAAAAATATGTATATAACATATTCTTTAATATATTTTTTTTTGTTCTTTTTTTAAATATATATAGTGCAAGTGTAAAGATTTTATACTGTAAATTAATTAAAAGTTATCTTAAATACAATAATTTATAATTCAATAATGATATAAAAATTTAAATACAATTAATATAATTTAATTAAATTTTATAGTGTTAAAATACATCATAAATTATAAAAACATGTATTGTTATTTGACTTGTTCTTTTTGTCAACTTTGTGAAGGTGAGCTTAAGGTTGGATTATGCTCTTTGGTTTGCTCGTGTACCCACTTGCCAGCTGGATCCTGTTCATACCACACTCACTTTGTATGCCACGTGACCTCTAGTCCTCTACTTTTGTGGGACTCTACTATAGTACCACCCTCCTAAAATAAAAACCAATTTAGTTCATCTTTTTACATTAAATAAATATTTGACTTCGCTTATTTCAATTTAAATGGATCGGATCGACTTCTACTTTTTAATCTATTATTATAATATGTATTTTTAATTAATAAAAATAAATTGATATAATATAATATATATATAATAATCATTTGATTTTTAATTAGTATTTGAAAATGGCATGTATTAAAAGTGTGTTTTAAATTAAATAAGAATTAAATTTATACAGAATTTAACAAAAACATAAATATAAATATATAGAAAATGTAATTTAATTTGATTTGATTCGTGAAATAAAAACTAAACTGATACGAAGAAAAAAATGGTTTTTTTTCTCAATTCTTTGCATTTATTGATTTTGGTCAGCTTTTAAATATATTTTTTTCATCAATATGAAGGTTTAAAATGACACATAAATTTTGTTAACTTATTCAATAAGTTTCATAACTAAACTCATAACATAAATTTTGATGTGCTAAATATTTAATAAATAAATACTTAGATATATTTTTTACTCAATGAACCCTAAATTTAATTAAAGGAATGGTTTTTAAAAGTTAATGATCGAGTCAAATATAATTAATTAAAGTAAAAATATAAATCATTAATAGCTGCTAGAATATGGTTAAATTATTCGATAGAATCCATCATAATTCAATAAATTAAAAATATTTTCTGAAAAGAAAGGAATGCTAATAAAATTATTGGATGAGATGACAGATTTTTGTTCTATTTTTTGTGTGCAATGATGGTAAGCTACACTGCTACAGGCTACAGTCAAACATGTGAATCAAACTTTGCTGGTTTTTCTATTCGAGATAATGTCATCCATTGATGATGCATCGTAGGGTCCACGTGTTGCAGCAGGTTCTGATGCGTCACCAAACCATTATGAAGCAGCATGGCGGTTAATAGTAGTAGTATTTTTGGTCAACATTTTCCACCCAATGAAGAAGGTTCCTCCTTCTCTCTTATTTTACAACTCAACTTTTCACTAATGTTCACTAATCACCGCGTATAAGAATATAAGATGTCACATCAGTAATGCTTCAATTATTAGTTTCTTTACAAGTTTTATATGAAAAATGTTAATTAGTATCCCTATCGCATTGATTAAGGAATAGAAAAATATTTTTATATTTTTTATAAAATTGTTATTTTTCATTTTCTGTTTTTTTTATGATAAATATATTTTTCTTTTAATTTTTTAATCAATACCATAAATACGATGATTAACAAACTTTCTTTACAAGATCGTCTTGTTATATTTTCAGTTTTCCCCCCTAGACACTACATTATGAGTATATAATCACAATCAAACTCTTGTCAAATTAAGATGTCATTAAAAAATCTCTAAAAATATATAGCCCCATCATAAGGGTCGTTATTTATCACACCAATATTTTAACAATTTCCTTTTTAGTTGGATATTGGGTATTTTAATTATCTCTTTTCAAATGGAAGGTTCAATTTTTTGTTGACATGGTGAAAAATGTATGTAGCAAAGATTCCATCTAAATCCTCCTTAAAAAGAAAGAGATTAACTGCGTGTGCAGCCTCCAAAAGACAATTTTTATCACTTTCTTTTACTGTTATATTGATAATAATATTTTCCTTTTATTCCATCATAAGCATTCAAAAATCGTGCAGGCATGTGAATGGAATTTTCAATTTAACACATGCATGCACAAACCTGGCAGTTGACATGTAAAGATAAAGGCATTTATCTCTGACTCCTGAATTTTTTAAAACATCATGCATAATGGCCATTATCGCGCACAATCTCAAGTCACGAGCATGATCTAATTAGTTCATGATTCTAATATATAATATAATAATTGAATTATATGAGGGTTACAAATATTTATTTATTTTATGACAAGTGATTTATTCCTCTTTCGGCCCGAAGTCCTGAATTTATTAAACTAAATTTTAATCTATCGATTATATATTATGTATAGTTGGGTTTGGTCTACGCATAGCAGAAGCAATAATTGGTTGAATTGAAGCTTAGTATTTAATATAAGAAAAGGTTTTCCAGTTTGATTTTTCTTTCCTACTAATACCAATTATTACACCAGCATTCTCCTACCTACAATTTAACAATAATTGATGTATAACTTTATTCAATTATTACAAGTAAAAAAGAAAACCCATTAAATAACATTTTAATATGTTTGTGTATTTTTCTACCGCAATTTATCATCTCTTTCTTTGGTTGTAACCTATTTATTACCTTTTAGTCCCTTTTTACAGGTTTATTGCCTTTTAGTTGGGAGTTTCTTTGTTGAGACGACATTCAAATATACCAAATTGGTATCGTCATGTCACACAAATTATTGCATGGACTTTGTCTTCGGACGTATATATTCCCTAAATTGAGCATAAATAAATAATCCTGGAACTAATGAATCGGACCTCTAGAATATAAGATTATATTGGAGTTAATTAAGGCTTTTGATTATTTGTGATTATTAGGTGGTTAATTATATTTAATAGTCTATAACTGCTTATAAAACATGCGTAACAACTCTAAAATATTGTCCTATTTTGGTGAAAGTGGGTGTACCAGTTGTCTTTACAACTTTATTCATTTGGATTCTGGCTCGAGACCTAGCAATGCTAGGTTGTAAATAGTAGTTGATGAAATTTTTTGCCAATCGACTCTTCATACTTTAGCTCAAAAGGGGAGAACAACTAGCTAGCTATTTGATAATTATTACTTGTTCCATCGTCTGGAATTAAGATTAATAAATACTTTGTTGGAATCAAGGTGCAAGTGTAGAGAAAAACTTCCTTCTTCTTATAAGAAGGAAATTATTAGTGGATCTTGACTTTAGGAATATCCCAGAAACTTCATAATCAATTGCCAAAGAAGAGAAAGCCAACTATCATTATTATATTTATTTATGTCTTTCTTTTCTTAGCTGAAATTGGATATATCTCAGTAGACTTCAAAAGGTTATGGTTTAATTTGGCATTTTGGTAAATCTAACAATACAAAGAGGTAGTTAACTGGTCAAAATCATAAGAGGAAATCAGGTTATCAGAATTATAGTTTATCTAATTGATGAAGGGCAAATTATAAAAAGTTAATTAGATACACACTAAAATTTAGAACTAATAAAATTGATATAATTATATATCAAACTTGTATAGTAATCCTATGAGTAGACCTTTATTAACATATTTAACAAGTCATTGACGCACTACCAAATAATATTGAGAGTGTCTCTTGTTCTAGTACTTTTAGTCACTAAATGAGAAAAATATATTAGATAATATTTTTAGAATAATATCTTCAAGACTATATATAGTTATATATATACATATACTATTCATTCAACTCGTTTTTATAATTCTAAATTCACCAATTAATAGATATTCAAATTTAAAAAATTCTATAACAAAAACAAGCAAACTAGAAACAAACTGAAGTTGTAGAAGGTGTGGTTTAATTAATAGTTTAATGGCACGTTTTCTTTGGTAGGAAGGGTTGCAAGTACAAGGTTGAATTTGTTGAGTTGAATGTATTTGGAAAGATTTACTTGCTGATATTGCAACTTTATTTTCTATTATTGATTGATTTATTATAGTAATTATTGATTGATTTGTTATAGTAATTATAGGAGATTGATTTGCAGAGAAATTATAGGCATTGTATATTAGCTGTTTTTATTCTGATTTTATAGTTGATTAGATGCTCCAAGTTGTATATATATTAACTTTCTTGTATAAAAAAACACACAAAATAATATACAAAAGTTGAGTTTATCCAACAGAATTACGCCATGCATTAACTACTCAAGTTTTTGAAACCTTTTCAATTTTTATTATTAAGCAAGGAATATTGCACAAACAAGTAACCATTTGGATTGTTGAGAGGTGGTGTGTGGCTATGACTTATGGCACTATCGTTTTCGATAGTGTACAAATATGGTCAAATTAATTAATTACTCTTTTTTCCAAGACATCATAATATTAGTAAAGAATATGTTGTCTTAACCCTACTATCTTATATGCTCACTTTGAGTATAATTGAAGAAAATAATGTGACCAAGTATTCAGTGGATGAAAATCCGTTTGTGGCACAATCCTGCGTCTGCGTAGGCGAAGATGCCAATCCCAAGGTAAAACATCAAAATATAAATTGAAGGAGCATTTTCCATAGAGTTCTACATAAGAATTTGTTCCAAATGTTAAAAAAAGTTTGATTTTCATATACAGTTAGAGTAAACAATTTTACACGGATAATATAGTTAAAAATCATCGTTGATATTATTTTAAATAATTACTGTAAAAGTTAATAAATTTATAATAAATTACAATTTTCAATGAAATATCACAATAGCGTAAAATAAAAACTTTCTTAAAAAATGACAAAAAAAAATAGTTGTAATAAATGTCTTTCCTAATATAAACTTACAATTTTTTTAGTTCTTAAAATATGTTCAGAAGTGCATGTTTAACAAAATCATAAATTAAACAATGTTTATTTGGCTATAAGAATAATATTGAATCATAGAAATGACAACATTTGTGTGAAGGATATATAGTCCATTAATTACATTGGTATCCTTGTTAAATGGATTGAATTCCACCAACACAGGCTATAACACCCACAAGTTAACTTATTCCAAACCCATTTATGGTTTGTACCCAGCTTGGAGGACAAGCAAAGCGACCAATTAGTACAAGCGCCTGAGCAATTAAGGCTGCATTATTGAGTGAACACCAATCATAGCTTTGTCTTCATCATTGGTATACAATAGGAAAATACTGTACAACAAAGTGGCAAGTGGGTCACTACTCCCTACTAGTTTGGCACTAACTAATACTCTAACAAGTAAATTAAGTTACCATGTACTCTTGTTTAATGCTAATTTGATGAATAAGTCCCTTTTTAATGGAAGGGTTCTTTTTGCAAGAAAATTGAAAGGTCCTTCATGCTTTGGTCAGAACAGACAAGTTATACAGTTGAGTTGTGCAGAGGATGGGTCCATTTGAGACTTTGATCTATGTGTCAGTGGCAAAAGTGATAGGTGAATAATTTGGCAAAAGGGGATAAGGAGAAGGGGTGTGATTGGCTGCACCATAAAAAACCAAAGTGGAAATGCTTTGCATTCAGGAAGCATAGCAGTGAAGGACCATGTTTCTTACATGTGAGGATTGTCCCTCTTCCATGTGCATTTATTGAGTCCTCTTTTAGCTCATGTCTACTTAAGCAAGCATTTCATCTTGTTTTGATCTTATAAAGTGCTTTAAGTAAATTCTCAAGGAGAGGTTCAGCATTGTGCACTATTGGAGGTAGAATATCTACCCATGATAACGATTCTAGACAAAATAGGAAATATATGTAACATCTTAGGTAAATAAGTTGCATAGGTTAGGTTTGATGTGATCTATGAGCCAAAAGGAAAAGGCATAAGTAGAGTTGTATATTTGTTATAGTCTGTAGACTTCATATAAGTTTAATTTTGCTTTGAATTTCTATGTTCGATGAGATAAGAAATTATTTCCTACTATTTCCATTCTTTAATAAATTTTGGAGATGAAAATCCGCTTTCAAAAGCTGTGCAGGAGCATGTTTGTTGGCCCTAGGTCTAGTTATGAGTTATATATATCCATGATGGTAGAGAAAACAATACATTATTGATGTTGTCATGTTGGCCAACAATTACATATGCAATAAGGGGGGGATTAAATACACTATATATGTCTCTCAAACAAAGCACTACCACAGCATCCAATGAAGTTATATTTATTGGGTTTATTCCAGAATTTGGTTTTGATTTTTTAGAGAATTAAATTGATGTCATTCTTAACGTTTTATAAATTAGATTAATGTCACTTACAGTGAATGTCATTAAACTTAGATCAATAATCAACTTGGTTATATGTATTAGATCATTAAAAATCACTTATCAAACTGATTAAACATTGCTTACTACCCAATTCTTTGAGAATCGAAAATGCTAACTCTATTTAAGATTATACACCAACATTATATTAGCTGATATTCAGTTACAAATTTAAATAAATACATTTATTTGAATTCAGCTGTACATTTACATAAATAAATTTATTTAAATATCAGCTAATACTTTAAAACAATTTTTTGTTTTTCCATTACAATTCTTCCGACTATTTGCAACAGCAATTTGTAGTTAATTAATATTGAGTTTTCCTTTTGAATATAATTTTGTGTGTGTCTATGAAAATTTGGTAGAACAGACAGACCCTGGATACCACCGAATGGGTGTAAATGACATGTTAGTAAGCCAGCAGAGGTTCGACCGGACAAAAGTGTGCAGTGGAAAATAATCTAGATGGGCATTGCTCTCTCTCTCTCTCTCTCTCTCTCGGGATTAGAAACTGATGGACCTGCCATTCTGTATTAGATTCAAATTTTTTATTAAAAAATAATAATTTGTCAGCTTGTTGAGAAAGCTTTTAAAAGTTAAGTTGATAAAAATTTCCTGAAAAAAAAAAGTGAGAGTGAGTTAATAATGGCTTAATATTTTTAATTCATGGTCTCATGTTGAGAGTTGTTATTGGCCCCAACTAAAATTGCTATTGGTCCCTATCAACTTTTAAAATTCATGAAAAATATCATTTTCTCCCTTATTTCAAACCCACCACATCCCTCTCTTTCCCTTCACCTTTCCCCCACCCGATCAAATACACAATACAAACATAATTTGGTATTCCTTTGTAATGCAGGGAGTCCAAACAAAATATAAAACAAAAGCACATTTCCACATAAAATCTAAAATGGAATCATGATTTTGTTTTTCAGATTTTGTTCACACCATTGTACTACACCGAAACATGATGTCATGAGAAGGATATTTTCCGGGGGAAAAAAAGTTTTAATCACTTGATAAGGACTAATATGTTGGGACCAATAGCGGCTCCTTCTCTTGTTATGTAACCTTCTATTTACGTTTGGCCCAATAATACAGAACTTGTGTCCTAAACAGGATCCAAGTCCAATAACTATCTCTCTCTGTCTAAAGGATTCTATAGCAACAGTGGCAGTTCACTCTGATCAATGACACACAAAAATGCATAGATAATTCAAATTTCTCTGTTCACAAATAGTGACCAAATAATGTTAAAATGTTGGTGCAAAAAATATGATATAACTATTGAATAGTAAGAAACATTTTCACTAGTTTATCAGGTGTCTTGAACTTACGTTTTTAGCTTATATAATGGATGGATCAATTATTATCACGATGTTGAAGATAAGTTTTCATTTTGAACATAATGTTTAGATGTTAATCAATTATTATGAGATTAAATGCAATGAACATTTAGAAATTCAATTGAGGCAATTAAAATTTGAGAGATCAAACACACATGTAATACCTGGAAGAATAAAAATATAGTTAAGCCTAATTAAAACGTGTTCAAGGTCCTAGAGAGTTCTTGGTTGTCGTTATATGAGTGTTGGGGTTGGGACAGGAAACCCAAATACATAAACTTATTAATGAAAGTAAGTTATACAGACAACCATGAATCCTCACTCTCTTGGCAGGCTATCAGAAATCATCAAAGTAGCTCTGCTTAGACCTTACAATGGCCTAAAACAAATGATGAGGATTAAGAAAGAAACAACATATTCTTATTTCTTCCCCATCAATTCTGTCTTTCACTACAAAGGATCATTTCATTGGTGAAGAAATATTTTGAACCACAAAGCTGATCTCTTGCGGTGTCTTTTCAATCCATTCTTGTAATCCACATACACAAGCCCAAAGCGAAGACTGTACCCAGCATTCCATTCAAAATTGTCCAACAATGACCATGCAAAGTATCCTTTCACCCTCACTCCATTCCTACCAGATTCAAAGTTTTAGCCTTAGCTTACAATTGTTGAGTCAAGAAAATAAGAGGTCTAAAGTAAATTTCATAAGAATCATAACTAAAAATGTTCACTTTAAACTCACCTTATGGCCCTTTGAAGATACAAAAGATGGCGACTGATATAATCAATCCTTGCTCTGTCATTAAGTAACATTGTCCCGTCATTAACCTCATCAATTCCTGCAAAAATTCAAATAACACAATTCATCGATATGGAAAAATGAGTATTTTACCATGGTAAAATTCAATTTTAGGAAGAAAAAAAGTGACAGATCATTGCAGATAATTTTACCATTTTCTGTTATGTAAATAATTGGGTTGTTAAATTTCTCCTTAGTGTATTCTAGTAGACCTTGAATTCCTGGTGGATAGACGTAGAGCCAGTCAGAAGCTGCCTGCAAAATATCCATTTCTCAACTCATTTCTGAAAAATTCTTATGGGGTAGGTTTAGTGAAAAAAAAGGTGCAACTATTTGTAAATAGAGTGAACTCTTGGCTAACTAGTACTAATGAAGCGATAACTAATCATTGTCTTTCACTAAAAGAATCTAAACTGAGTGAAAGCTATCTCCAGATGCAAGTACCTTTGGACCAATGAGAAACCCATTTCTCACAGCTGATGCAAGAGCAACAAAATGGATCATGAGTAAGCAAGTGTACAGGAAAATTCAATAGAAGTTAATTGGAAAGTATGCATGAATATGACTTACTAGTAAATCTAACACAAGCATCTGTAAAGGCAGTTGGCCTTTTGCGTGGACAAGGAGAACTAGTTGCATAAGTTGAAGTGTAATAATTTAATCCTATAAAATCATAGGACCCTTTAACCATCAAGTATTCCCTTCTGGTAAACTTTGGCAAACGACCTCCAACTCTGTTAACCATTACAGCAGGATATGTTCCTGAGAACAGTGGTTCCATGAACCTTGAATAAACACAAAAAGACGAGTTAGATCAGACTGTGTCACCACAAAATATTAAAAAAATGCTAGTTGTTATGGTATTCATTTTGTTAACTAGAGAATGGTAGTATGATAAGCTGTTAAAACATTTATTGGTTGCAATTTCCACTTGGTTCTCACATTAAATGTTTAAGCAGCAACCAATAAATACTTTATAATTCATCAAGGTACTAAAACCCAGGATAAAATAAAGGTACCAGAATCCCCAAAAACAAAAACAACACACAAACTGATGCAGCTTACGTAGTGAAACAGATCTTGCAATCCAAAAGCCCTTTGATTCATTAGGATCCCGACAAATTGAGAAAATTCTCAAACTTCTTTATTTTTCCTCCCCTCCCCAAGTCTGTTATATAGAAGTTCAAGTCTCTATTAAGTTAAGGAATTTCAAGAGCAAATCTTAGACAAAATCAAATCTACGACATTCCTAATGCTAATGTTCAATGACAAAATGCCTACTAAAAGGAATAAATCCTGAGTGGCTCAAAAGCCTCAGCCTTTTTAAAATAAAAAATATGCAATAAAAAAGGAGACAAAGAAAAAGCTAATTATCTGCTACAAAATCCCACTCTTTTTGTACTGCATCACAAACTTTTGCGAAATTTAACAGAGCTAGAAACAAGAAGAGTGGTTCTAAGTGGCAAAGACACTTACCAATCATACATAAAAGCAAGACCGCGATATGCGGCTTCTCTGTCCTCTTTTGATTGAGAAAGTGGCACAACCCAGGCAGAATTAAGTGTTACCCCAATTTGACCCTTCTGAGAAGTCTATTAGAAAATCATTCACTGTCAATTCATCTTGTACTGACTACATACTGAATGATTTTTGTCTTTAATTTAACCAATTCTATTCACTGTTGTATTTAAAATAATAATAATAATAATGCATTAACCTGGAACTTCTCCCTGTAGACTTTTACGGCTGCAGCATGAGCAAGTATGAGGTGGTGTGTAACCACATAGGGCTCAGTAGTAGAATCACCAGCGGTGCAGTTAGCAAACCACTTGGAGCATCTATTGGGTGGGGATCCACCACTTGCATAACCTCCAGTGCTATATAGCACTGGCTCATTTAATGTAATCCAGTGCTTAACCCTGTCACCAAATTCCCTGAAGCATACTTCTGCATAATCTGCAAAATCTTGCCTGTTTGCAAAATCATAGTACCAATTCTTCATCAGTTGGGAGTGAATAATAAGGACACGTCCATTTCAAATTTTCAATCTATTCTAGATAAAATATTTCACTATTGCTTACTCAATTTTGGGACTTAGAAAACCACCATATTCATCTTCAAGAGCTTGAGGGAAATCAGAGTGAAATAGAGTTATAAAGGGCTGTTGTCCTGTAAAGTGTAAACAAAAAAGGTACATCTAATTTAGTTTGATTTGGAGTATCATGAGAGATTGATAGAGAGAGAAAATTGACTTCTTCTGACCATTTGCTATCAGTTCATTTATGAGATTGTTGTAATATGTGATGCCTTCTCGGTTAACTCCTCCCTGCAGGTTTCCACCTAAAATTCAAGGTGGTTTAAGCTTAATTGCATTATGGACACACCAAAATCTATGTGCAATTCAAAGTGCTAATAATTCCCTTTAAATAATGCAAACTAATGATCCAAGAACCTAAAAAATAAATAACAATTTATCAAACAACTAATCTGAGGATAGCTAAATTACGATTAGAGTTTCTCACGAGGTAGTATTCTTGGCCAAGAGATGGAGAACCTGTAGGCATTGAATCCAATATCCTTCATCATGGCCACATCTTCCTGATTTTTTTTTTTTTTTTTTATGCGTGAACAAACAACATCATCAATCGAGATGAAACAAAATCTCAAAAACTAAGGAAATTCATCTAGATCTCTATATTCAAATCAAAAGAACGAAAGTACCTTGTAGCGGTGGTATGAATCAATGGCAACATCCCCATTACTGTGGTCTGCTATTTTATCTGCACAACCGAGAAAAATGTCTCAATATTTTGAGTTTTTTTCATTATCCAATAAACCAACTTTGTTCTATCTGAAAGTACCTTGTATAAACCAACTTCAAAATGAGAACAATACCATGAAATTCACTTTGCCAAGAAGCAGCATTGCTTATATTGTTGACAGAGATAATCATTGTTTTTATCTTCCCACACATTAGCTCCCCAAAATCAATTTGGTCAAGCAAATAGATGAAATGCGGGGTCATTGAAGTAAATCTTTTTCAATGCTAACCCAACGGATATTTTAGCATTATCCTTATTATTATTTTTTCACTTAAGCTCGCCCCATTCAACTCTTTGGGTATTATTGATCGGTTTAATAGTAGTTACTACTAACGAAACAATGAAAATATATTGACAAAGGGAAATAACCATGAAACGTTGCTACTTAAAATGAACAAACAAAGAAATAAGGTGGAAAAAAAGAAGAAAGAAAGATAACAGAAATAAAGAAGAGAGGAGATGCAAACCTGGGTGGCTATGAGTGAAGGTGTCCCATATACTAGGTCCCTTGCCACCTTCACGTGCTGCACCTTCATACTTCATATCCCAAGTACACAGAACCCAGAAATGCAAATAAGATCCAACCTTTTACATAGAATGATTAAAAGGCTAAAGATTTAAACAAGCAGGGGACAGAACAAAACCTGGTAAGCTGAAGAAGCTGTTCCAAAGAAGAAATCTGCTGGGAAACTGCTACGATTAAGAGAAGCTGATGCTGAGTGAAATAGAGAAAGTGCTGCAAGGAGAAGAAGAACAACCTTAACCAACATTGTTCAAATCTGAATGAATTCAATTCTCACACTTTGGTTGGGTTGCCCCCATAAACAGAACTTTATATTATTATCTAGTTGTTTATTTTTAGTTTATATTTATGAACCCCAAGATGAAAAAAGGAGGATTCTTTGTCTTTTAACAAGTGAAAAGGCAGAAAAAATGCAAGGAAAAAGGGATAACTTTATTATATTATATTACTATATTATATTATTATTATTATGCTATATTATATTATATTGTTTTCTTTGATGTTATGATACGTTAAAGTGCTAGAAATGAAAAGATGCCCTTATTCTTGAGAAGGGAAAATAGGTTCCATGCTTAAAACTACCGTATGACATCTTCATCGTATCATTCGAGTTGTGTCGTGAAAGCTATGAAAATGTGTTCCCTTTTATGCATGGAAGTTGGTGGAACCTTTGAAGGAGGGTGAAATAAAATCATTATTTTAAGAATAAAATAAATAATAATACTATATGTATTAATATTTATACTCTCGTATAACTATAAATTTTTATATAATTACTTGTAAAAGCATACTATGATAAAGTCTTCCCATGTGTTAATTTGTTTGCATCTTGAACGAGTCCATTTTATTAATTTAGTTCCTGTTTCCACCACAAACAAGTTATTTCTGCTTACGTAAATAATATTTTTAGTTCCAAATAATAATTTAGAGGTGACATTAATGGATTCAGTTTGATCTCGAGTTCTCGACGTGTAGCATCCGAAGAATATTTTTTCATGTTACGTGTTTTTTTCAAATGCATTCTTAGTTTATTCAATAGTTATGATTTTATTTAATTTTAATCTTTTAATTTTTATGTTATTTTTTATGTAAAGATGCCATCTTATTGAAAATAGTATCTATAATAAAATAAGTTGGGGACTTTATCCTGTCATAACATGTTTAGAGGGTGCTCCACGACTGATAATTAAAATATTCGAAACTAAAATTTAGGGTAGGGAAAAAAATAAGTTGTCACTAATTTTATTTAAAATTAGGAAAAACAATTTTGTTTTTGAAAAATAAAAAAAGAGTTTAGATCCCAAAGTTTGATCTCTTACTATATAAAAACCTACCATTTTCTCAATTAAAGGGTCACTTTCTAGTACATTGGGTTTGCTATTTGGAGGGGGGTGTTAGTGCATCATCATGGCGGGAGTTGACGAAATTAATACTACATTGAGTGGGGAAAAGACAATTTTCCTTAAAAAATGATTCAAACACATTTATCATTTGAGTTGACGTAATGAAATAAAGACTTCATTTCCCATAATGAAATTGGTAGGATCACAACTGGTGAAGCTAGATAAGGAAATGTTATTCATTTTCTTGGTGCTTCAGCCAATTGTAGAACTCAAATCTAAGTGAAAGAATCAAGTACATGAGCTAAACAAAGAAGCAGTACAGAATTCAACAATTTGCTACATTTTGTCAAGTATTTATACCTCTAAAGGCAATCAAGAGTAATCCAAGATCAATTCCATCTATTTTTTCACCCAAAAAAAAAAAAAGATCAATTCCATCGATCTATGTAGAATTTCAGCTGATTGCTTTAGATATCTTCTAATCCATCCTTAAAATCAATATAAACGATTTCAAATCGAACAGAATACCCATCTGCCCATTCAAGATTGTCCAACAGTGACCACAGAAAGTAGCCTTTGGCATTGGCACCATTCCTGCCAATTGCATTTGTCTTAGTTTGGATGACAAATTCCTTGAAGAAAGGTATAGACTAACTAAAAGAGTAACAATGCATAAGAAACTCACTGTATTGCACTGTGAACATAGGAAAGATGGTTACTAATGTAGTCTACTCTCATGTTGTCCTCAGTGATTTTGCATTGTTATTGAGTTCATCAACCCCTGTTTCATTGAAGAAATTTCTATAATTGAAAAAGAAAACAAAATATTGCTACTGGTAAAAACTTAGCATTTTCTGTTATGCATATGAGTGGATGGTTAAACTTTTCCTCAGTGTAGAGAAAAATATCTTGAATTCCTCTGGGATAGATGTATAACCAGTCTTAGGGAGCCTGCAAATTTCATACTTTCTCAAATGAATTGCTTTATAATAATTTTGACTTCGTTGAAAGAAAATGTTGATAATGTGATTTTTCCTTCAAATGCTACAGATACAATGAAATTGAATTTTTGATAAAATGTATTTTAGGTCCCTCAAGATTTGGTGAAAATTAATTTTAGTCTTCACATTTTAAAAATGGTAGTTTTAGTCCTTGTATTTTTTAAATGTGGGAGATTTTGTCCGTCAAGTCAAAATGAAATATAAGGTCAAGGATGAAATTCGACACATTTGAGGGAATTAAAACTTTCATTTTTAAAATGTAGAGAATAAAATCAGTTTTGACCAAATCTTGGAGAGCCTAAAATATTGTTTTACCCTTGAATTTTAAAAAACTGAAGGTCTTCTTCGGATATCCCAATATATGTATTTATATTTGGACCAATCTATACTTCATGTATCATTGCTGATGTAATAAATAAAAATGTTGTTAGAGTACAAATATGATATAAAGTTTCACATCGGATAAAAATAGAATATATAAATGAGAAAAAAAAACTCATAAATTTAAGTTTTAAGGTTTTAGGTTAAAATGTGTTAATTAATTCACTAATATAGTTGTTCATGATTCGTATAAATTTTCCTAATATTTAGGACTTGATTTTTCAACAAATTGATATCAGAACATAATTTTGTTTTCACTCGTACAAGTTACATTTGCTGCATAACCTGTGGTGTAATAGTTAAGTCCTACGAAATTAAAGGATCCTTTAACCATGAGGGAGCAGTCCCTTGAAAATTTTGGCAATCTTTCACCAGTGTTATTAACCATTTCAACAGGGTATGATCCAGGCTTTTGTAGCTCCATACGCCTTTGAAGTCAGGAAATAATTTGACGTAGGTCCACTTATCCATTAGGCAGATTTTCACAAAAAATAAAGGATACAGTATGTTTTAGTTAATGTATTTTCGATAAAAATTATTATTAGTCCTCATACTTTAACTTTGATGAGTTTGGTTCGTAGAATTTAAGAAAGTAGTTTTCACCGTGAGGAGGAACAAAAATCACTGTTTTTTGTAAATTTTATGGTCCAAATTAATCAAAATTATAGTTCAAGAACTAAAATCTCACTGTCAGAAAAGAGAGAAAAAAAAACATATTTTACCCAAAATTAAAATATGTCATATTAAGTCTAAAAAAACCAAAAAACATTGCATTGATGTTGAGCTAAAAGAAGAAAAAAATTGGAAAAATTTACCAGTCATACAGGAAAGCAAGGGCGCCCCTAGATGCTGCATTTATGTCTTATTTATATGTGAGATTACATCTTGATATTGTATTTATGATTAAAGAGCAATTAGGGATTTGTTCATTATGGCTCAAATTAGATTGATTCTATATAATTAATGTAGATCCTATTGGCTTATTAAATATAGGATTAGTGTTGTCATCCTTGACAACAACACAAAAGTAAATCTTATTTTAAATCATCTAACGAATAAAATGTTCAAATTAATTTAGTTAATTTCTTATCTATTATAAATAATGCTAGTCCATTGCTTCATTCAACAGTTCAGCATCATTTACTTAGTTATTTGATTAGCAGCACCTTCTTTCTTCAGTTGGGAAATTGTGCCTCAAAAAATAATGTAAGACAGTCTTCCAATAAACCAAATTATTTGTCCAAGATGAACAAAGAAAGACCTCAAAAAATAATGTAAGACAGTCTTCCAATAAAAAACATTCTTTACTCTAAACATATTTGATATAAAGTGGGAGAGAATGAAAAAGGTAAGAGGGACAGTCTTGATCATTTAATCTTATACTGCATATGATTTGTCTTCCTTGAGTATCATCTTCACAACTTTGCTTGTCAGTAACTTGATTCACGTTGACACCGTCATGCCACCTGAAATGACGACACTTAAAATAATTATATTCTTTGGTTAGCTAGATTGATGTTACATGCTTCATTTAAAGATAAGTCTTTTACTTTCAGAATTGAGTCAGGAGGAGGCTGAATATGTATCTTTTAAATAGGTACATTTAACAATATTTTCATTGTTTTTCTTTTTCATTATTTTGCTCCTTTAAATTTTTTGATAATATCCTCCTAAGTCACCCCATCCTCCTCCTTTTTATACTTCTTGAAAAAAGACGAAAAATATATTTGTGGTCACTTAATTAGGCCTTTCATTTTTATTTCGGTGATATGGAAAGTTTAACTTACAATAACTAAATACAATAGGCTTACAGCCAACGAACCTGATTCATTTTGTTTCCAATCGGTTAACAATAGAACCAAAACTTCGAATGTGAAATAGTAACATCTGTGTCTTAGAACAAGATTATTGTATATATATATGACTTTTATCTGCTGAATCTCAGGTAACTTGATCAAAGTGAAGGGGTCGATGAATATTGAAAATGTGTTTCCAAATTATTACTTGGGAGAATACTGAAGAAAATATCTAGAAATTTAGGAGGTGTTTTGTTTAACAAAATATTTTCCATTTTTTTCACTTCTAATTTCCAAAATATCACTTTTATTTTCAGTTTTTTTTTTTTGAAATTTTTTATACATATAGGCTTGGCTTGCTTACATTTGGAAGAGAGCAAAAAGGCATGAAATAGAACCTGACATAGCAAATGAGCGTTTGCAGCACTGGATCAATCATAACTCAATGACTCCTACCTCACAAGACGCAGTTGATGGTATTGGCCACCGCTTTCCTCCCATCCATTGAAATTTACTTGCCTAAATAAAACTTAATTTTCACTTCTAATTACAAAATACTTACTTTACTATTATGTTGTGATTAGCGAATTGATAACCTTCCCTTGCAAATATACATCTTAATGCTTCTAGTTCGAACATAATCTTTAGACTTTATCCCTTTTGCAGTTGAACGTGGACTTGTATAGAAATCAAAAGGTTGGATATTGAAATGCAACTATGGGATGAATCTCGAAGAGAATTGGAGCAAGAGATTCCCAATTCAAACATATTCTATCCTTTAAAAAATCGTCTTAAAAAGTTGATTTTTTAACACAATTTCTCATAAAATTATTTTAAAATTTTCAATTTTTTTAATATTTAGAAAACATTTTAAGACAATTTTTCATATAATTGTTTTAGAATTCTCTTTTTTTAATTATTTTTAAAGGTGTGATCTATCCCATTCAAGAAAATATTTTTTATAATAAATTTATAAGTAAAAGTTAAGTCTCTTTTCTTAAATTTGACAAAATTTAACAGTATTTCGTATTAATCTTCAAGTACACAACATGAAAATAACGATTATATGAATTTCACTACAATCAAATATGCATTCGAAGAATAAAGTGAAATACACTATATCGAAATTTCATCAAATTTTAAAAAAAATATAAATAATTTATACATATAAATTTACTATAAAAAATTATTATTCTCAAACTATTCAAAAGACAACTTAATATTTAATACAACAATTAATCCAAGTTATTTGAAAGAATCAATGTGCTGAATCTCAAACGGAAAATTAAAATTCACTTAATGAACATAAATTGTATAAAAAACCTAAAAAAAGTATGAAAAATGTTTATATATATGAAGATGATCACTAACAATCTTTAACAATAAATGAATATATAACAATGCAAACAGTGCCTACAAATTACAATTATCCTAACAAGAAGAAATAAATAACTGAAAATAGTTCAATTTTTTAGAGAGATCCTCCCTATGGTTAATATCTTCTTAGAATGAAACAAGTTGAGGGGGAAATCGTTATAATTGATTTTTCCACCCTTCTAAAAAAATGATCATACTTCAAGATTGGCTGCTCGGCTTCAATTAGTTACCGTAATCAAAAGAAGTTCTTCCTTGTTAACAAACAAAAGCTAAGATTAATACTTTTTAGTATTTAGGAATTAATTTGTCACTATCAAAATTATTTATAGTTAAATATGTTATTGGTCCTGTAAAAAAATTTGATTGATTTTTATTTTTTCTAAAATTTAAAATTATTAATTTTAGTTTTTATTGTTATTAGACATTGGTTAACTACTATTTAATGGAAAGGCACATGATCATCCTAGGTGACAGTGACACTTAATAATAATACATATCTAGGGTCATGCCAACGTATTTCTCTAAAAAAAATTGAAACCTAAAACAAACGTTTTTATCTCTTCCAAAATGAATTCTAAGCATTAAAATTATTATTTTAATTTATGGAAGTATTAAAATTTAAGAAAAACGTTTACAATATCAAAATTAAAGTTCAATCATTTTGTAGGAATTAAAACAATTACTTCAAATCTTACAGGAATCAAAACTAGAGAAAAATATATTTTAGAGATCAAAATTAAAATTTACTCATTTTACAAAGTTTCAAAACATCGTTAATCAAATAATTTACAAGAATAAATTAAATATAAATAGTTTTAGGCGTTATATTGTGTTACTTGCGATGAGCACTAGACCGTTCATTGGACACAAGCATTTAAATGATTTGATATGATGATACACCAAAATTATTGATTTTAAAATAAAAAAATAAAAAAGATTAAGACCATAACAAATAAGACAAAATATCCTAAAAAACATGTAAACTGGGTTCGGGCTCCCCCAGATGTCAGGCTCATGGGGCCCAATTTCAGGAAGAAAGAGACCAATAAAATGAGTAGTAGTTACAGCATACTAATTAGTCAAATATACATATATATTTAAAGAAACATCCGTCGTTACAAGAAAATATTCCCTTATGCAAATCAATAATGTAGACATTGAACTGAAAAATCATGATGTTGTGTCTATGGCAAATTACCATGAAATGGCATCGTATTAGCTTTGCCAAGTTCTTTTTAAAAACAAATTGTGGTTATTCCACCTAACTTTTTGTAATTTGGAGGCACGCAGCGTCGGCGTCACCTTGGATAAGTTTTTTGCTTATCTGATTACTCAGCATTTTCTTATCCGTGACTGGTTCGTATATAGTGATCTTTTAAGCAAAACTAACTTTGTCTAACCCACAACAGTGCAGGTCTGCGTCATAATAATTAAAAAAAGTGCACGTGCTCTGCCAAAACACAAATGCTACTTGCAATATTGTTATGCTAATAATACGAGGAACAAATTAAAATGTTTATGCTGTGGACAAAAAATGTTTTCTTATACATTATTTTGATGAATCGGGCACCATGAAGTAAATTGAAAATACTCTTGCTCACGTTTGCGTAACTATTAACTAGAAGGCATTTACAAAATAATGCAAATATAAAATCGATTTTTGAAAAATCGATATTAAAATAACATCGACTTTTTTTTAAAATTGATATTAATAAGCTTAAAATAATATCAATTTTCTAAAAAACAATGTTAATACTATCACTCTAACATTCATTTTGAAAAATTATATTAACAAACTCATATTATTTCTAAATATGTTATATATTTTTTTTTGTTAATAACAGTTTTATAAAAAATTGATATTAAGATGATGATGTTAAAAAAAAAAATTCAATATATTAGGTGTATGATAAAATATAAGATGTTTGTAAAACATTTTCATATATTGTTTTATTTTAGACATTAAGAAGATATATCATGAGAGATTAATTTAAATTGGTAACGTTTATTAATATATATATATATATATATATATATTATATAAAAGACATGTGACCATCTGCACGTACATATGTTAGATTTAATAAAGGGATGTCAAACTTTTTTCTCTCATTCCAAATTTAACTCAATTAATAAGTTATAATTTGAATTTTGAAATGAAAAATTAATTAATTATTGATTAACACAATCACAATCGTGATATTTGTAACACATTTAATTGATTTATATTTCTCCTTTCACACTTTAATAATCAAATTATAAAATAATATTTTAAATATTTAAATAACTTGCATAATATATATTTTAATATTTCATTCCAAATTTAAATCAATTAATAAATTATAATTTGAACTTTGAAATTAAAATTTAATTAATTAATTATTGGTTACCGCAATCACAATCTTAATATTTATAACACATTTAATTAGTTTATTTTTCTCCTTCCAGACTTTAATAACCAAATTATAAAATAATATTTTAAATATTTAAATAAATTGCACATACAATGTATATTTTAAAATTTCAATAAATGTATATTTTAAAATTAACTGATATTAACTATTTGGTTATTTTAATATTTTGATTTTATTACTACTGTTATTATTATATTTGTAATTTAAATATTTGATATTTATTTGATTCGATTATATGTTTTATTATTATTTACTCTTATACAAATATCATTTTATATAGACAAAACATTGTTATACAATTCTTATACGTGTTTTTCACTCATTATTATCATATATTATTGGACGTGATTTGCAAATACTGATTTACATATTCTGATTGGTTTCATTTTAAAATCCATTAAAATCTGTTTTTACTGATTGCCTTTTTTTTTTTATCTCTTTTAAGCAGGTTTTCTTTTCTCATTCCTTCATACGATATATAGATAAAGCGTTTACCGCACAATCCCATATAGGACACAGCAATATGAATTCAAAAGAAAGAGTGGCTGATATATCTTATTTTGATGTAAACAAAGAAGAGATAGTGTTGACATTTTTGCCGGTGACATTATCTTCTAGGACTCTTATTGCACAAGTTAGTATCTTTTATAACTATTTATTATCATATTAGAATGGAATCACAATTTTGTTAAATATTTTTTTCCCAAACATAGTAACAATCCTGATTATATTGTTATGTTTTTTGACACTTCTTTATCTTGCTAAAATCTTGATTATGTTGTGTAAGTTTTTTTAATGATATACTTTGTATTTTATAGAGGATATAAATTGAAATTTTTAATATTTTTTCTCAAAGTGACTTTGTTAAAAAAGAATGATATTTTTTATCATATCCTTAATAGTCTAATTTCGTTAATTAATTTATAATTTTATTTATGTTAAGTTTGTCTAACATTATATATTATAGAATAATGCGATGAACTTTAGACGTTATTTATCTTTTATATATATATATATATATCATAATATTCACATCCAGAGTCAGATATTTGACAATCTTATTTTCTTTTATAGTTAAAATTAAACTTTTAAACTTTGAAACACTTAAAATTATCTAGAGATCGAATCTTCTAATAAAATAAATAAAGAGTAATCATTTATGATGATAACAAAATACTTCTTTCCAATTCATAAATATACAGAAAAGAGACCAAAAATATGTGTATGAATTATTTATAAAATATTCTTAACTCTTTTGTACCACGTGAATTAGCCGGAGATGAGTAGAATTTAGCAGAGGCACTTTGCTATTCATGATGCTCACCTTCTACGTATAGGAAAATATTTCTTAGACTCCATATGTAAATATACAGTTAGAGAAAGAGAATAATACAGAAAAGTAATTGATGTAATAAGAATAGAGAAATAAAAACAAAGGAAGAGTGTTAATCTAGGATAAAAATATTTATCTGACGATTTTTTATCAGCCGACCGACTTTGAAAACTCTTTTTTTTTTAGGAGTGCAAATATATATCACTGCTCTTGAAGAGTTACACTATTACAGAGTACATGGAAAAACTGCTTGTAACATAACTAGGTTGAGTAAGTAAGTAACTAGACAACAGTACAAACTGTGTTCTGTGTAACAGAAAATAACATGCCTGGCCGATCAAAATAGTTATTATTATACTCCTAAAAAAGGAAGGACTTCACTTTGAATCCCAGAACCAAGAAGGAGGAAAACACGCGGACGCACTCCACCCCAGCAAGCAAAAGAAGGGATTTTTTGATTTCAATCCCTTCTGGGTACCCCGCGTTTGGCTTCGTATGATTCTTAACCTGCTAATCATTAAAGAATTCAGATGCGCCAACGATTGCGGCCCTGCCCTTTCCCCCGGCCGAGGAAACACCATGGCACGCGGACCCGAGAATTGCAGGAAATAATTCCAAAGCTTGAAAAATATGGGAACCAAGAAGGTGATGATGGTAAACGAAATGGCAACCTTGATCGGAACGGCGAGCGCAATCGTAAACACGGTGGCATAGAAAAACCCATTGAGTTGGATGAAGAAACGGCGACTACGTCCCATGGGATCGATATACGCCACGGTGAACCAGTACCCCAGAACGGCACTTGCAGTAATCGCTTTCGCTGGTGGCTTCGGAGGACGAATCGACCAAAGACTAAAACCACTACCACACTGTTCGCAGCAAACAGCTTCTATCATCATCACCACCATCACCACGATGAGAGTCCACAAGACCAAGGCCCGGTATCTAGGCACAAATTTGTTCTCAATTTCCTTCCCCTTCAACTCCCTGAACATGTCTTGCACGGCGTTCTGATCAGTGTCGGGCATCTTCATGCGCAAGAAGTGGATAAGAGCCACAAGTAGAGCACCGGATATTAAGATGCTGCGCCAAACAAGGACTTCGTAGGTTGGGTGCTCGTCGTACGCGTAGTCGGAGGCACAAGATACTATCATGGAAAACACAACGCCAGCGAGGAGTAGTCCTTGCGTACCGGAGGGAATGAAGCCTTCACGTGTCCTTTTGGTGACGGCGAGGTGGCTATCACCGCCGATGACGAAGCTGAGCCAGAAGCGGAAGAAGCAGAGGGTGCAGAGGACTCCTTTGGCGGTGTGGCCGATAAAGAGGACCGAGGCGAGGGAGGAGAAGACCAAGAGTGGCAGGGTGATGCGGTACACTTTTGAGCGCCTGAGTTTGTCGCCGAGCCACCAGAAGAAGATTTGGCCGGCAAGGGTGCCGGCGAGGGAGGCATACGAGATGGTGTCGGGCTCAAGATAGAAGTCCACGCCGAGGAACTCAGTGGCGTCGGAAAGAGGATTGTAGAATTTCGTGCAGAGGAGCTCATTGGTGTCGGTGAAGTTGTCCATGCCAGCGGTGAAGTGATTTTCAACGACCTAGCTTCTGGGTTATGTATGAGACTAGAAGTCCAGAACGTACAAATCAACACTAGAAGACTCTTTTTTAACAGAACTCAACACTTCGACCTATGTACTAAATATTCATCATCATATTCCCTCTTTATTTCTAGCCACACACCCCGGACTATACGCCTTTCCAAACGCACACTTTACTGTCAAAAAAACACAAAAACGGCCATCCGCAAAACTAATTTTTAACTTGTCACCACTTATTTTTTGTTATTTATAAATTGACCACATTGTCTTTCATACATACCCTTCACTTTCCCTTTCCTTTCCTTTCTTTGGGTGGATTCTAGGTTGAAGTCCTAAGGTGACTCCCTCAGGTCTCGCCCGTGAACCACTGAAATGATCGGTGGTAGAAGGTTCTAAACCGAACGAAAAAATATTTTTAAAAATAGAAAAGGTATTCTCTCGATGTGGAATTGAAGGGTTTCTCCTCAATGCATCTTCAATTCTGAACCATTTGTAATGTGGAGGTTTCTTTTTTTTTTTTTTTTTT
>PYAF01001286.1:4459631-4481143 GCA_007407185.1 Glycine tomentella
TCTTGCAACCCTTCAATACACCCAAAAGATCATAACCCAGCACAAAGAGAACAACAAACAACATAAAAGTTAGGAAATAGAAAATTTTAAAATAGTACGTAATTTATTTAATTAAAAAATTATTTTAATTTATATAAAAGAAACTATAATAAAAAAAGCTTACAGTTTTATCAAGTATCAGGTGACAAATCTCATCCGTTGATTTTCTTAATATTATATCCTACGGTAATTTATAATACCAGTGAAGAAGAAAAATTAGTACTTCACTCTAGAATCCATCCTTTTTGTGGCACTTTTAAATTAAAGGGATGCTTCAAACGCTGAATTTTCGGTCGTAATACCTTTCTTTCTGTCCCTTGTCTCTACATGTTGCCCATGAGACTGTTGTAGGCGAAAGAGAACGCATTTTCTCGGAAGATGTTGTAGGTGAAATGAGAAAGCGTTTTCTCGGAAGAACCAAAAGGAAGGAAACAAGAAGAAATTAAGTAAACTAAACGACAAAACGCGTTGAGTTGAGTTGAGAGTGTGATGAATGAATGGAGTGGTGCATAGGGTGCAGCCATCGGCAGATCCACTGAGGGTAATTGTCTTTACTAAATTTTATTTTAGTTTTTAATGTATATAAAAAAAATTGTTCCATAAAAAATTAGATATTATCTCATTAGACTTTTTAATCTAAAGCTCAAATAAATATCTAAAACATTCAATACAAAAATTACATGTTTAAATTCAAACTATTTAACCTAATTCTCATTATTATTATTATAGTAATAAGAAAAATACATTACACTTTACATAAAGCATACCATTTCATGTAACATCTAAAAAGTAATCTAATAATTATTAGATAAAGATTATTTTTATATATATTTTTTAAAGAAAAAGATAGATTAAATTATTTTAATATAATAATGTTAGACGGATAAAGATAATAAAAATAAAAGATAAAAATTGGTTAAACAAATCTCAAAAGATATAATTTTAAATTAAGTATAACATTTATATATAATGATAGACATTTCTTTCTTCCTAGAATCACACAAAGAAACAATTTTTCTTAACATTATTGAGTTTTTCAAGGATTGAAAAGAAGGAAGAATTAAATATTAAAAGAAAACTAAGTTAAAATAAAGATAATGAAGAAATCAAATTATTTACTTAAAAAGGTGAGTAAAACACATACATACCTTTTCAAAATTTCCATAGTATAACTCTTTTAGGAACCCTTTTCTTTTACTATGTTCTTGATATAAATAAATCATTATTAATGGTATTTTAGTGTTAATTATTATAATGAAATACGTTACATTTTACATACTAAATTAGTAATTTATCACACACATTTGATTACAATGTGAATCCTCCCTCACTCCCAATTCTCAAAAGGCCAAATACCATTGTCTCTCATCCTAAATCACTTTGTCACGTGTGTGTTGTATGCATTGGTAGCATTGTGGTCTTTGCGAAATTGTGGTAAGACTTTTATAAAAAATAGTCTTTTACTCTTTTCAAAATTTTAATATAAATCATTGAAGAGGCTTAACATAGTATAGGGGATTTTATTTGTAAGCAATAAGGAGATTAGTTTTATTCTATCCTTTTTTGTTTACCTTAGTTAGCTTTGATTTTGCTTGTGACAACTACAACAGTTGAAAGATATTTCTCTGTAATGAATTTCATAAAGAATAAAGTGCAGAATCATATGAGAGATCAATGATTGAATGATTGTTTGGTTACATACATAATGAGAGATATTTTTGATAGTATTGACAATTAAAAAAACATATAATATTTTCAAAGTATGAAAATGCATAGAGTACAATTGTAATATGTAGAAGTTTAAGTACTTTAGATTTCTTTTATTATGATATTTTATATTTTCTAATACTCTTGTGATATTTTACATTTTTTAAAATATTAGATTTTTTTTCTTATTCCCACTAAGAATTTTTTTTGGATTTGTCACTAGGTACAGGGGAAGCGTTTGATTCCTTTAAACACATGCAGGGTTGAATAAACGACACAACACGTGGATGAAAATAACGAAAATGCTTTTGCATTTGCAAGTCTAAGCTGATGTTGTTAGTTACACGGTGGTTGTGTGCCAAAGGAAGAAAGAGACATGAAGTCCAAAACGACACAGTGTGTGGTGACATCACGAATTTTTGAGACCTAAAAGGTTAAGGTAGGGGTGGGCATTGATTGGATTTTTAACAATCTAATCTATATATACTTAAATGGATTGGATCTTAAATTTATATCCATATTTTTAAAAAAATAATTTGAAATTCAAGATCTAGTCCATTTAAGTGGATATGGATTTGGTCATATCCAATCCATATCTACTTAAATATTATAAGATTTTTTTTTTTCAAATTTTAGTAATTAAACACTAAAAAGTGAAAACTTAGCACCTATCCATTTAATAATTATTTTCAATTGACTTTGTTCAAAACTATTTTTTAATTGATCTTGGTTAGGGTATTTTCGGCTTACCTCAACCAAGGCAATTTTGACTAACATCGACCTAGACATTTTTAGATCAATATCAATCAGCACTATATTTTGATTGAATTAATCAATGCATTTTCGGTTGACATCGGTCAAAGATATTTTTTGTCGATTTTAGGTAAGGTTATTTTTTGGTTGAGGTCAACTAGGGTTTTCAATCAATGTTGGTCGGTGATATTTTTTGGGCGATGTTAACTGATTGACAAGTGCACCAATTTGTCCAAGTAATAATAAAACGGTAAGACCAAGTGTCAAGTTCACATGGACTTTGATTATACTCAGAATTTGTATGTCTATTTGTAAGCAATTAACAAAATAATTTTGGGATTTGCAGGTGATAATGTACGTAAATATAATTTTAAAATAAAATAAATTAAGAAATAAATTATAAGAAAGAGAAAGAGAACACAAACATTGAAAGAGGTGATTTGAAGGTTGATGCAGAATTATGTAATATGTTGGGTGTTCAACCTACCAAAACTACTCTTGATGTAATGTTAATGATTTTTCACTATTTAATATTATTTTACATATTACATTCATCATCTAATTTACTCCAACCATGATCCCTCATACGAAAGAGCCTAAATGACCTAATTTCACTCATGATCCCTCAACAAGCTACATCACATAATTTGCGTTAAGAATAAAGATGTGTATTTAAGACTAAACAATGTCATTCTATTCCTAGATATGGATTGGTTAGATATTCTTTCCCAGTTCTCAAAGTATAGACATTTCAATGATTTCATAATGCATAAACCTTCATAGCATTACATGCATATGGATGATTAGACCACAAACATGATAATAGATTCAAATAATAATAATAATAATATAAAATATTAAATAGATAATGAGAATTGTTACATCAAGAGTGTTTGGTTGTTAAACCCCAAAAATAAGTGGTTTAGCCTCGCATTGTCATGAAAGACTTCCAATAAATAAAAGAAAACAACAATTGATGAAAGAGAATAGAAGAAAACTGATAGAAAAAAAAAAAAGCATAAGTCAATTTCTATGGAGTGGATTCTTCTCTTCTTTGTGTCTTAGGTTTCTCTTTGGCTTCTATTTATGCTTTGCCTTTGACTATTTACATTTTTTTATAATCAAAATTTTGCTTTATTGAGCTTTTTTTTATATTGGCAATGCTCTAAGCCCATATGTGTGTGCTAAGTCCAAATCCTCGATCCATCTTTTAAGTCTTTAATGTGTAATCTTGCAAAAAAAATACAACCAATACACTAGAAATAAATTAATTTTAGCATTTATTGGATAAAAGCTCAGACAAGTTAAATTCTTATATTTTCAATCACAAAAGAAGCATTAAAAGAGGAAAAAGAAAATAATTACTATGTAATTTAAATATATAATTTACGTATAAATAGCAATTATCATGCAACATCAATTAGGGGTTTTCGATTAGCGTTAATCGTGGCTATTTTTTGACTGACTTTGGTTAGGATTTTTGTGCCCGACATAAGTAAGATTTTTTTGGCCAATGCTAGTCATTAATATTTTTTTGCCAACATAAGTTGGAACTATTTTTTGATTAATGTTGGCTAGGTATTTTTGTTGACGTTGGTTGAAATTATTTTTTTGTTGGCATCAGTTAGGATTTGTTGACTAACATTGGCTATGACTATTTCTTTTGACCAACATCAACTAGTTTTAAATCCTGGTCGATGTTGACAAAAAAGATAGTCTCGTCTGACATCGATAAAAAAAAATCATAACCAATATTGATGATAAAACCTACTCGACATCGACCAACAAATAATCTTGAGAGACATCGACAAAACAAATCTTAGCTGACGTTGACAAAAAAATAACCTCGACTATGTTGGCAAAAAAAAATTTGGACGACATCTGCAAAAGTCTTGACCAACGTTGGTTGAAAAAATTCTTACTGACATTAACTAAAAAGTAATCTCAACCAATAATGACGATTTAAAAACATAATTAGTTGATGTCGGTACAAATAACTCTAAATGACTTTGACCAAAAAATAATCCTATCAAAGTTGGTAAAAAATAATAGCCTCATCTTTGAATAATGCACTTTCAATATATATATATATATATGAACATTGTTAGTGTTTACATCGCATATTTACACATAAATATCAAAACATGTATTATTATAAGATATAATAGCTTATATTTAAAAGGAAAGGAAATTAGTTAAAAGATAAATTCTTTTTACAGAATTTAAAAAGATGAATGGTTCATATCTCACAGAAAAAAGGTGAATGGTTCATATTATATTTAACGGAATAATATTTATGACAGACTCATTGTTTGACCATCTTTATGTGAATACTTAGATCTTTATGTAAAATATAATTTAAATATAAAAACATTATTATTTTAAAAGGATAACGTAATATTTATATAAATTTGTCCACCACTTTAAATCAAATATTTTTTTAAAAAATTATTTATAAATTGTACATAAATACTAATTGAATATATATTTATTGCTTTTCTTTAATTTATTTTTAAAAAATTTGTTAGTGTTTACATGCATTAAAAAATATAAAGTTAAAATCAAGAATTAGTCAGTAAAAGAAATATTAAAACTTATGCTAATACTTAAGAGTCTCACTGTCTCAGGATGGAAGAGTCAAATACCCAAATAGTCCTGATTTAAAAAAAAAAAATATCGAATGTGAACACATGACATGGCATGGGGCATCTCTCTCAATTTATTTATCGTATAAAATAAGGTTCACGCGCTTAATCCTAATAATTATTTTCTTGGCAATGGATTCCACTATTTCCTATCCCTTTCCACAGAGTTTCCCAGAGTCATGGTACATGCATTCGCTCCCTATTAATAAACCAGCTCCCCTTCACATTCTTCATCTTCAACTCAATTCTCCTATTTACTCCTCAAACCTGGTTTCAAGTTTCATGCTCAAACAACCGCACCATGACTCTCTTACTCAACCGTATGTTACAAATTAAGTGTTCCTAGAGTGAATCCTAGCTTAGTCCTTTTGTTTTTCTTTTTCTTTGTTGGACTTTGGTTTGTGTCTAAATTAAAATTCAACAAT
This sequence comes from Glycine tomentella, assembly GCA_007407185.1. Taxonomy (NCBI): domain Eukaryota; kingdom Viridiplantae; phylum Streptophyta; class Magnoliopsida; order Fabales; family Fabaceae; genus Glycine; species Glycine tomentella. The sequence continues at coordinate 4,465,201 of PYAF01001286.1, forward strand.
ATGAACCGTTGAATCTTAATTACATATAGGCTAACATATATTAATATAAATATTATATAAAACCACGTCCTCCTTGAATAAACTGTTACTCCTTCATCATCAATCTTGTACACTTGTTTTGTACTTGTTTGGTTGGTGATAGATTTTGGGGTAATGGATTTCAGTTTTAGGACTTGGAGGTTATGGTTTCTCTTTCTCTCTCACTCTCGTTCTCTCTTTTCCATATGCAGCTGCTCCTTCCTTCTAACCGCCACACCACTACCCACTGAGGTACTAAGGACTCAATTGTGTACAATGCCTGTAGTGCTCAGATTTTCAACAAATCTCCTCTCTAGTCTTCACTCAGGTGATTTAACTTTTACAGTTTACTCTTAGCTTTTATAATTTTGTAACGACTCATAGTTATTATTTTATGCACGAAGACTATTGACAATTGGTTATGCTCTTTTGGAACTTAATTGTGTTTTGCTTGGCCTTTTGCAAATCACCTTCTAAAATAGGTTAGGTCGTGTGGTAGTTACAATTTTCGAGTTCCTAAGTGATGATAAAGCAGTCAACACCATCCTTGTGTTCCTTCAAACGTGGATGGACATATGATGTGTTCCTCAGTTTTAGTGGCATAGATACTCGCCATAGTTTCACTGGCAATCTCTACAATTCTCTGAAACAAAGGGGTATCAATGCTTTCATTGACGATGAAGGGCTTAGAAGAGGGGAGGAAATTACACCAGCTCTTCTCAAAGCCATCCGAGAATCTAGGATTGGCATCATTGTTTTCTCCAAGAGCTATGCATCCTCAACATATTGTTTGGATGAACTTGTTGAGATCCTTGAGTGCTTAAAGGTTGAAGGTCGATTGGTTTGGCCGGTTTTTTATGATGTGGATCCGTCACAAGTTCGGAATCAGACTGGGACTTATGCAGAAGCTTTGGCGAAGCATGAAGAAAGGTTCCAAGATGACAAGGGCAAGGTGCAAAAATGGAGGCAGGCTTTATACGAAGCAGCTAATCTATCAGGATGGCATTTCCGACACGGGTACATCATACCATCCTTGTGTGTGTGTGCTTGAGTAAGAAAGGAAAATAAAAAATATCAATCTTGTTGAAGGAAACTACTGAATTGAGGGATTAAATTTTGTGGGTAATAATTTGATCAAAGTGAGTATACTACACATGAGCTCAATGCTTTAATTTCAATTCACATGTACTTTATTTCTATGATGGGCAGGTTTGAATCAGAATATACGTTTATTAAAAAGATTCTTGATGAGGCCTCTAAGAAGATCAATCGCACTCCTTTACATGTTGCTGATAATCCAGTTGGGTTAGAGTCTTCAGTGCTAGAAGTGATGTCTCTCCTAGGATCTGGCTCCGAGGTCAGCATGGTAGGTATCCATGGTACTGGAGGAATAGGTAAGTCCACAGTTGCTCGTGCTGCATATAACATGATTGCTGATCAATTTGAAGGTTTGTGTTTTCTTGCTGACATTAGAGAAAAAGCCATTAACAAGCATGGCCGTGTACAACTCCAAGAAACACTACTTTCTGATATACTTGGGGAGAATATCAAAGTTGGAGATGTCAGTAGAGGAATTCGAATCATACAAAGTAGGCTTGGACAGAAGAAGCTTCTTTTGGTTTTGGATGATGTTGACGAATTGGTGCAGTTAAAGGAACTTGCTGGAGGATACTGTTGGTTTGGCTCTGGCAGCAAGATTATCATCACAACAAGAGACAAACAGTTGCTAGCTACTCATGGGGTTGTAAAATTGCATGAGGTTAAACAGTTAAATGATGAAAAAGCTGTTGAATTGTTTAGTTGGCATGCCTTTAAAAGAAACAAAGTTCATCCAAGTTATGTGGATATTTCAAAACGTGCAGTTTTATATGCATGTGGCCTTCCATTGGCTTTGGAAGTGATAGGTTCCCACTTATTTGAGAAAAGTTTAGATGAATGCAAATCTGCATTAGATAAATATGAAAGAATTCCTCATAGACAGATCCATGATACACTTAAAGTGAGTTATGATGGTTTGGAAGAAGATGAAAAGGGAATTTTCCTTGACATTGCTTGCTTTTTCAATACTTATAATGTGGGGTTTGTCAAACAAATGCTACATGCTCATGGTTTTCACGCAGAAGATGGTATTAGAGTGTTGTCTGACAAATCTCTCATAAAGATTGATGAGTTTGGTTGTGTGAAAATGCATGACTTAATTCAGCAGATGGGCAGGGAAATTGTAAGGCAAGAATCAACATTGGACCCTAGTAAACGCAGTAGATTGTGGCTTGATGAGGATATTGTTCGTGTTTTGGAAGAAAATATGGTACGATATAACTTAAAACTCCATGCTATTTCTTCTCTTTTCAATTCCTTTATTCACAAAATTTGACCAATATTCTTAATTTCTGAATTCTTAGCACACTTAATTTTCAAAGTTTGATGAAATTTGTTAGCAAAGCATCACATTCTAGAATTTGTAAATTTATCCAAACTTTTGTGGTTAAATTACACTTTGCTCTCTAAAGGGAACTGATAAAATTGAAGCCATTATGCTCAAAGTCCGTGACAAGAAGGAAGTGCAGTGGAGTGGAAAAGCCTTCGAGAAAATGAAAAACCTCAAAATTCTGGTTATTGGACAAGCAATCTTTTCTTCAAGCTCCCAACATCTGCCAAATAGTTTGAGAGTGCTGGATTGGAGTTCTTATCCATCACCATCTTTACCACCTGATTTCAAACCTAAAGAACTTGAGATACTCCACATGTCTCAGAGTCGCCTAGAATTCTTCCAACCACTCAAGGCATGTATCAGTTTCAAAGATTTTAGTTTCAATGTGAATTTCATCTTACTAATTAGTGTAATCTGTTGTTCTTTTTTGCAGAGGTTTGAATCCTTGATTTCAGTTAAGTTTGAAGATTGCAAGTTCCTAACTGAATTACATAGCCTCTGTGAAGTACCATTCCTAAGACATCTTTCTCTTGATAACTGCACCAATTTAATTAAAGTGCATGATTCTGTTGGGTTTCTTGACAATCTCCTCTTCTTGAGTGCTAAAGGATGCACTCAGCTTGAAATTCTAGTACCCTGCATCAAGCTGGAATCTCTCGAGTTTCTAGATCTCACGGGGTGCTTTCGTCTTAAAAGCTTCCCAAAAGTAGTGGGAAAGATGGATAAAATAAAAGATGTTAATTTAGACAAGACTGGGATAACCAAATTGCCAAATTCAATTGGAAATCTTGTTGGGCTTGAACGATTGTACCTGAGGCAATGCACACAGCTTTATCAACTACCAATTAGTATACATATATTGCCTAATGTTGAAGTGATAACAGACTATGGTAAGAGGGGATTTCAATTATTTGAAGGATACCATGAAGACAAAGAAAAGGTGATTTCAGAAATATCTCCAAGTGCCATGGTTGATTATAATGAAGGTTCGTTTATTTACCTTGATTTGTGTTTTCCATACAAAAGCTTCCATAATGTGATCGAAGTATGTAGTCCCAATCCACTTGAGTGTCATAATTTTGGTTCCTTGTTTACACTGCTTCAAGCTGGGAGCTTGAATTGGTACAAGCCAGGAAGCAGGACATCATCAATGCAATTCTGGTTCCGGAAGAAATTCCCCAAGATAGCTCTATGTTTTAGTGTAGAAGCCTACATTAATAGATCCAGTTGGGTGTTGGATTTTGAGTTTACTGTGCTCATCAATGGCACTAAGCAATTCAGTTCTTCATGTAACTACATAACTTATAAGTGGAATCCAATTCTTTGGTGTGATCTACAATGCAAAGAGGAGGGGGTATTTTCTAAGCATGAATGGAATGAAGTTGAGATTTTATGTGAAGTGAAATACCCGATACCATGTGGCGAGAGGGTTATGGTCACAGCAAAGAACCAAATTGGAAGTCTAAACTATTCCCTAATTTATGTCTATGAGGAGGGTAACAGTATGGAGGATGTTGAATTCAAAAGTTCCATGCTGAGTTTTCCATTCTTTGGTGTAAAACCTATGTCCTTTCCTGGTTGCTTGTATTATCAAGTTGTATAATTTGACTTTTATAGTTGCGATCTAAGACATTTTGCATTCAGAAATCATTTTATGTTCAATTAATTCAGTACAAAAAATTTCTTTTTTTAAAAAATGGTTGTTATAACTGTCGTCTCTTTTACCTGAATGGCGTTTCCAAAAACTCTATAATTCACTGTCATTCAGTATGAAATGATGGTCTATCAGGAGCCACCATTTTAATTATCATTTTATAGGTTGTATAAAATGACGGCCTTAAAAGAAGCAAGATATAAATATAACACCTAATCCCCTGGGATCGGTCAAGTGGTGAATGTTTAAGTAGTATATATGTATAAAGAATTAGGTTTAGTCCTCAATTGATCTGTTATTTTATACTTAAAAAATTATAAATATAACAACTTAAAAATTAAAATTGTAAGAAGAAATCATTTCTTCAATAATTAAAGGTACTTGCAATGTAGTAAGTAGTACAAAAACTCCAACAACTTCAGAATTACATAAGTCAGGTTTGATAAATAATTCCGAAACAATTCATTTGCCCCTAGCTAGCTCGGGGGACTCTGACTGTTATCCCCTTAGGATCTTGTGTTAATAGGCGATGAAGCTTCACTTTTTACATCTGATGCATGCAAGAAATAATAATTAATCATTATATTAACTAGAGAGTATTTGAATGATAATTTTTAACTCTTTTTTTTATCCGTAATTTTTTTTAACTCATTATACTAAACAAAAGCACTCTGAATTCATTATGTATGCTAAATAAATTCCATACTGAATTTTCAAGTCAGAGAAGTATCTACACTTAAGCATGCAACAGATCAATTTAATTCATTAGCAGTTTCACATTAGAACATCAATGGAAACCAGAAACTGAATTTTAACATATGAAGACAAATTTTGTAAAAAGGAAGATTCGAATATCACAAATTCATAATGATATAATCAACTGAATCAAGGTGATTAAGTTCTCCCTGGGTTCAAAGAGATATAATCATTCAAATCCCTATCGGTATATGTTTATATGCATGTAGTAGATGATACATCGGTATAGTTGGTGTGGTTTATTATAATAATCTCAAATCCCTATCTTTCTTCTGTTTAGAATTGAGCTATTGTCAATTCAATTTGCCTTCAACAGCTCACAAAAATCCTCATAGATATAACAACTTTTGCTTATAGTCTTTCATTACGTCTATGCAAAATGTAACAGATTTTTTCTTAGTTTATATAATTAATAGAATTTCACTAATTTTTTGCGGATTTATTTGGGGAAAAAGATCCACAGGTATTTTGTTGCGATTTTTTTTAGGATCAAAATGTACAGGAATTTTCTTATATATGTATATTCATAGGTAATTTTCCTATGGATTTTTCTGTCAATTTTATTTCACAGGAATTATTATTCTAAAAATAATTTGCTAAAATTTCACTAAATCTTTTTATGATTTAAAATAATTAAAAATATTATTATTGTTTGTTATTTGTTTGTATGTATTTCTCATTACTTTGAATTTATATACATAAACAAAATAAAAATTTTATTATTCTAACTATTATTATAATTATAATATAAATAAAATGATATTTTATCTCCAGATAGAAAAAACAAAAAAAATACATTAATATGTAGGGTCAATTGTAGACGCATAAAATTTTTTAAGTACTCATTTTAAAAATCTTAGTATTGAAGTAGATTTTTATTTAGAGTGATTAAGTTTATATAATATTATAAGTCCCACAATTATAATAAACAACTCTCAATCTCTCGCCAATTGTTAAATTTATCAAGTTTTAAATGTAATCTCCCTTATTTTTTCTAAAAATTCGCAAGATACTCTGATGTAAAATTATCACGGCTTACATATAGGGATGTAAGGATTATTCCTTCTAACGAATTAATAGGCACGTGGCCTTGATTCTAACAAAATAGTAGAAATAAGAAATACTAAGCATACAGATAATATTTTTGGGTAAACTTATCTGGAAGCACTTCTATAAGAAAAAAATATGAAGAAAAAATGAGATGAACTTTTTCATAAGGAAAAATAAATTTTCTATTAACTAATTTTTAGAAGTTCATCGATATAACTTCTCTAAAAGATAAAATAATATGTATAAAATAACTAATGGAATACTTATTTTAACTTATGAAAAGCTTATTTTATTTTTTTTCTTTTTATTGTTTTATTCTAGAAGTACTTCTAAAAAAATTAACATTCAAACAGGCCCAAAAAAATTCAATATGTTTCTTATGTTTCAGTTAAAATATACATCAGCTGAGAGTGGATACTTAGTTCAATGACTAATGTTACATTTTCTTTAATTTACTTCCAGTGCTTACAAACTTGAAATTATGCACTCACTTGAAGGAAGTTCAAGAAGTGGAAAATGAGCAAATGCTTTTGAGAGTGTTCTACAAGAGACAGTCAAGGAAGGGTAGTCTACTATCCATTGTCCAAAAGAGTGGGGAGAGGAGTGGGTAGGAGGCAGAAGGTTTGTTAAAAAGGGCCAAAATGCAGTTGTCAACTATGAAACATTGATACAAATACAAGATTTTTGATATATTTTCGATACAGACGTCGATATGTTATTTCATAAATGTTAATATTTCGATACGTCTTAATTAGTATTAAATAATATTATTTTTTTATGAGTAACTTTGAGATATTAGAAATTAGGGAGGTGTAAGTAGAATTCCTAAGTGCAAGAAGCAACTGCCTTGATTCAAGACTCTTTATTAAAACTTAAAACATTGGACCCGTTGACCCAATTGTCCCTAAGACTAACATCTCAACGTGATTGTGAGCCCCTCATATATATTGTCTTAAACCCTACATGATCATAACTGCGTTTTTTCTCTTCTTCTTCTTCTCATAATAGCATCAACAAAGGAAAATCATAAGCCTTGATAAAATAGCCCAACACGGTCTATCTTTCATCTTCTTTTTTGCGCAGAGGAAAATCTTCACTCTCTCTCTCTCTCTCTCTCTTTTCAAGCAAGCAACCATGGTGGATGGAAGCAACGGGGGAGTTCTAATGCTGGAAGCCCTACCGTCTTACGGTAGGCCTATCAGTTCCGACGCGGTAAAAATTTTCCTCAATTAGTGCTTCACCTCGCCAGAGCGTGCCGACATCAAAGGAGGAAGAAAGAACGATGACGAACCAAGCAACACTGGAGGAGGAACAACGACCAACAACAAAGGAGAAAGAAAGAACGACGGCAAACAACGATGGAGGAGGAACAAGAACAACGACATTTTGGAGGAAAAACACCGTTGTCTTGCGTTGTCGAAGTCGAAGAGGTGAGCACTGGATATGTAAAAATCCGTATCCCCAACATATCCGTATCGAACATTTGTCCAATACTTTGATTTTTTTTTTTTTTTTGCTGTGTATAGGTGCTTCATAGGTTGTCAATGATACCCACTTGCAATGCAACTTGGAGTTGGAGACCACCAAGAGTGTGCCAGCTCCAATATTGAGAATTGTAGTTGTAATTTTCGAGTGAGACTTGGACATTTCCCCTTTCTACTTGGTCACTGGTGAGAAACATTTATAACTAAAATATGCTTAAAAAGCATTGTTAGAGTTTGGTTTGATATTTCCATTTGCATGAAAAGGTTTCCTCCTCCACCACTTTCTCTCCCTCCATCCTTCCTATTATGAACTATAAACTATTAATTAGGAATAATTTTTACCATGTTTTCTTTTTGAAATGTGATTAAATACATTAATATTAATAACACCTTTAACTTAAATTAATTAAGGTCGAAAAAATGTGGTTGAATACAAAAAATAAAATAAATAGCAATATTTTTACCATGTTCAGCAAGAAAAACTTAAAAGGTAGCATATAAATAATTTTTGGCACCTGCCAAAACGTAGTAATAATGATGATTTACTTAGATCTTTGTAGAAAAACTCCTTATCACAATTTAGCTAAAATTAAATCTTTATACCTTCTGCAATTTTAACTTTTCAAAATTTAAATATTTTGTAGTAAATTAAAAAATTATATTAAAATAATTATTTAAATATCCTTAAAAAATATAATATTCTTAAAATATTAAAATATATTAAAATATTTTATTTTGTTCCAAAATGCATAGGTAATTACCTGCGGATTTTATTTTGCAAGAAAATCCACATGTAATTTCATGCAAACGTAAAAATTGGCAAGAAATTTTCTGCAAAATGAAATCCGCAAGAAAAAATTACTTACGATTTTTCTATGGCTCATTTCGCTGGAAAGTTTTCTCGTGGATTTTTTTGCAGGAAAGTTTTCTGTGGATTTTTTTTCAGGAAATCCGTAGGAAGTTTTTTGCGGATTTTAAATTGTTAGGAAGCTATTATCTGCAAAGGTTTTCCTGTGTGAATTTAAATCTCCACAGGAAACGTGTTTTCTATGAAATTTTGTGACAAATTCACAGAAAATTTCGTAACTAATAAGCTAAATGCCAGTAGTGTGTTATCACACCAAGGAAAAAAAAAGTAATGACAAATATTGTAGAGATCAAAACCATAATGTTTAAGCCATGAACTAAATTCCAAAACCATTATATACTTAAAAAATGCAAAACATATTTTATTTAAGCTTTAATATTTTGCATTGTGTTTTAAATTTGAAGGTAAACATCTTATCTTCAAAGTTGAAGATTTTTTGCTGTTGTCTTTGTTGTTGCATTTTCTCCCGAATAACTTCGCGGGTGTAAGGTTACATGAAGGTCATAATCCAACCCACAAATAGTAAGAGACCTCGGTCAATGTGCCACACAAAAAAAATAATAATTACCTAAATACTACGCTGGCCAAAATATATACCAGAATGTCACGCGACATAGTTTGCTACATGTCCCAGTGAACTATGTAGGCTGATGTGACGCAATTCTAGTGGTCACATAATAACGGTACTGACATGGAGAGAGAAAGCATAGTTCGCTAGAAAGGATAGCGAACTACGTACGGAGAGAGAGAGAGAGAAGTTCGCTTGAGAGAGTAGCGAACTACGTAGCATAATTGTCCCCACTCTCCCATGATATATGCCATCCCTTTATTTTTGCATATCTTTTAAACTAAAATGGATGGTAACCGACGTATCTTTATTCAAATTTTTATTCAAAAAAAATTTAAAAAATTATATTGTTTTACAAAATTAATTTAGTTAATAAAATAATTTTCAACTAAATAAAAAATATTTGAAAATAAAAAAATAGTTAGAAAATCTATTTAAAATTGATCTATTTCTTATAATCAATTTAAAACTGATTCAAATTATCAATTTTATTCAAAATGATTTTTAAAAAAATGTATTGTTATACAAAACTAATTTAGTTAATAGAACTAATTTTGAACTAAATAAAAAAATATTTGAAAATAAAAAAATTAGAAAATCTATTTAAAATGATTTTAATTCTTATAAATTTAATACTGATTCAAGATATTTCAATTTTAAATTGACAATTATTTGAAAAAAAAATAAGTGAAACAATTTGGAAAGTAGTTGATTTAATCTTTTTATCATATTTTTTTCAAATATTTTTTTTATTTAGTTGAAAATTAGTTCTATTAACTAAATTAATTTTGTAAAATAATACAATTCTTTTAAAATTTTTTGAATAAAAATATGTCGGTTACCATCCATTTTAGTTTAAATTTTAGTTTAAAAGATATGCAAAAATATAGGGATGATATATATCATGGGAGAGTGGGGACAGTTATGCATTTATTGTACGTAATTCGCTACTCTCTCAAGCGAACTTTTCTCTCTCTCTCTCTCTGTCCGTAGATAATTCGCTACCCTTTCCAGCGAACTATGCTTTCTCTCTCCATATCAGTACCATTATTATGTGACTACTAGAATTGCACCACATCAGCCTACATAATTCGCTGGGGCATGTAACGAACTATGTCGCGTGACATTCTGGTATATATTTTGGTCAACGTGGTACTTAAGTAATTATTCTTTTTTTCGTGGCACATTGGCCGAGGTCTCCAAATAGTAACATCGTACATCTATTAAATAAATTCATATAGTATCTCAGAACCTGCCATGATGTAACGTGCAGCACAGAAAATAAAAATAAGAGTATACAATGTCCAGTATTTTGCGTAATCACTTATTTGATAAATTGATTTAAACTCCGAAGAGGTCATAATTCACCATAGACTGAATTTCATTTTATATATGAATATGACCATTACTAATCATTTCTCTTCATATCTACAAAAGAGAGACAAAATTCTCTGCTCCAATTATCTGGAAATAATATCATAATGATTGAAAAATGTGATATTCTTATACAAAAATCTTGAATATTTGTATAATGTTTTAAAAAATATTTTTTCTCAATCTGTTTAAAATCTTAAAATTAGATTAATTACTAAAAAAAATAAAAAAGATTTTAAAAGATCTTACATCTTATTTGACATATAAAATTTATCAAAAAATTATTTATGATCTCAATTTAAAAATCTATCATGAAAATCTATCATGAAAGATAATATTATTTATCATGGCTCATACTCTGATCAAGTGAAAGGACCTGTTTTAAATCGTGACAAAACAAAATTTTGTAAAAAAAAAACAAAGGGAAGAAACTTATAAATAAGATGAAAAAAAGATATCATAACTCATATACTAGCTTGATTATTGAATTGGAACAATGACTATCCTATTATTTGTCAAAGTCCATGCAGTATGAACAACTAAATAATTACAGAAACGACAACCATAAACGCGTTTGGCTATAAAAAAAAAGTAGTTTCAAAGTCTGTTGTTCTAATTAAGTAAAGGATTTATTGGCTTAATACTATAAACCTAAAATTTAAGTATGTGAGACTGCATTAATCGAGGATACATGACAAAGGAATTAATCTTTTTATTTACAAATTTCACCTTCAGCAAGTAGGTTTTTTCCACTTTTTAATGATTTTGATCTCCTCGCTTCGAAAATTCTATGCAATATGGCGTAAATGGTATTCATTACCGTGTCTGATGTGACATACAAGGACAAAGTTTTCAATTCGTGGCGGTGTTTAGTCATGATACAGTTCTCTCTTCTCTACATTTCAGATTATATAAAGTTTTAAAAAATTAAATTTATTTTAAAATATATATCATTTTACAACCATATACATGAATGATTATTTTAGGAAGAAATAATTGGGTTTTATGATCTTTCGAGTCTGCACTACAATTCCTCTAGATCTTCTCTAGTGATGGGATGTTAGAAAAGAAGACGGATGCATTGACTTACGGATCATAATCCTTTTATAATAATCAACAAGTATCCTTCTTCATGAAGAGTTGTCTTTTCAACTTTATACTCTTTCAAGAAAAGTTATAATTATTAAATAATTGACTGTAATAATTTTACTGAGCGCGGATACAACAGCCAATGATTCATTGCCAGTAAAACATCTTGTACTATTTTTATTGCCGGTAAAAGCAATATTAATTGCCATTAGAAATCATTTTTTCTGATGACAGCAAAATGAGTTGTTATATATCCCAAAAAAAAGTTATATTTATAAGATCACTTTATTAGGAACAGAAAATATTGTAGATAACACATAACACGTGACTTAATGTTATATGTAGACTCACATAAAAATATCAAAGTAGAATTCCTTCCTTAACTCAATCACTTAAAAGAGAATCAGCCGTTGGTACTCAGCCATTCTCAGGTGATATGCGCCTAGCATACAAGATTTTTCTAAGTTTGTTAGAACAAGAATTGAGCATTAAGCATGAATAAAAATTACCCTTTTTGTATTGTGAATTGAGCTAATATGATGAATTGTCAGGAAAGCAACCACAAGTATCAAAACTAAGCAAAAATCAGAAGAAAAAAGTCAATTCTGAAGGAAGCTGTGGCGCTAGGAGCGCCATAAGCATTAGAGGTTGGCGCCCAGAGCGCCAAATCCACGCCAGAAGCGCCACTTGTTCTGGAAGCTAGCACCTGGAGCGTCAGACCCGTGCCAAGGGCGCCACCACTTCTGGACATCAGCGCCAGGGGTGCCGTTGGCGACGCCAGAGGCGCCATACTCCCTGGAACTCAGCGCCTAGATGCCAGAATGGCGCCAAACTCTCTGTCAGCCAGCGCTTGGGGCGCCATGTTCACGCCAAGAGCGCCATTCCTTCTGAATGTTGGCGCCATCAGCGTCAAACTCGCGCCAAGCGCGCCACAAGTCGACAGAAGCAGCATTTTAAGGGCAAAACAGAGACTTCACAAGCTCCACTATAAATACTTCAACCCTCAGCATTGAATGCACGAACTCTTGGAGGGAAACAACACAAAATAGGGTTTTAGGAAGCTTGGGTGCCTTAGCTAGGGTTTAGGGAGAGTGAAGGTTCAAGTGGAGGATTCTCCATCTTCTTCTTCTTCCTTGCTTCAGCTACGTATGCCATTTAATTTTATAACACAGCCACTCATTATGAGGTTTGGCTAGTTCCTTATTGTAGTTAGGGCTAAGCACTGAATGTAACCTCTTTTGGGATTGTATTGGATGCTATCTTTCATTAATATCAAGTTATTTCACTTTATCTTGTTGAATGCATGTTTCTATCTCTGTGGAACTGATCACTCTAGTTAGGTGTTGAGAGCTAGGGTTTACAATAGGAATATTGGAACTCTATGCTTGGACTTGGGTAAAGTGACAAGCTTTACATTAACTAGGGATAGGAGTGTATGCTTGCAACCATTTAATGCATCATTTAATGTTTGACCTAACCAATATCACTAAGGGATTAGGGTATTAGAGTGGGTTAAAGGGTTAAGAACACTACGGGAGTAGGGCTTAACTATCATTGTATGAAGATGCATGTTTGGGTAACTTGGGCTTGATGAAGGTAGTAGACAATACATGTACAAAGGTAGGGAACATTTAGTGTGGATTGGCCTAGCTATTTAACCACTTATATCATTATAATCCTCCATAGTTTGTCCATATAATCATGTTTATTATGTTTTAATTTAGTTTATTCTACACACACACAACAACAACATTATTCATTTTATTTGTTATCCAACTTAATGATTTAATTTATGATTTAATTAACCAAACAATTCTCGTGGGACGATATCTTTCTTATCACTTTATTACTTGAACGACCGGTGCATTTGTCGAGTACGCAACACCAGGTTTTCCAATTGCAAATTTCGCCTCCAACAAGATAAAATAAGATCACCCATGAAAACAAGAAATTTTTCAGTAAAACAAGCTAAGTTAAGCTGATAAAACAATTAGCAGCCGGCCGGCAATTATTATTGCTTATTTATTTTAGGCATTTGACCACACGCTCTCAAATTGTTCCACATTCAATCGAACTTGGTTTTGTAGACTAATTTATGGAAGAATTTTTCCAAGAAAAATTGGGAGTTGATAGAAAAAGGTCAGAACATGTAATGGATTTTAATGGTTACGGTGATCTTTCTTCAAAATTCTATGCAATATGGATTAGATGGTATAGCGTGTCTTAGGTGATTCACAAGGATGTGTCTTTGGTGAATCACAAGAATGTGGATAATCAGGAAAAGTTTTTCTTTCTTTCTTGGTAGTGTATGAAAACAAAGAGTAGAAAGAGCAAAACAACAAAAAATGTTACAATCGAGGGATCAGAATGCCGAAGGCATCAACTTGTAATTAATATGGATAATAAGAAAAAGTTTCAATTCATCATTAATTAAATTAATTTTTCGTTAATCCACAATGTAATTGCCATTGCTACTGTATTTACCATTTAAGCTGGACTTGGTTGAACATTATAGATTTATGCAATGAAATTCTCGTGTTACTATAAAATAATGTTTGATGAACTAGAATGTTGTTAGAGAACACCAACATGGCCTCTTCAACTTTTCTTCATTCCTATTCTCTGCTTCTTCTAATTATTCTCCCCTTTCTCCCGTCTGTGTTTAGTGCTACTTCTTCAAACTGCGGTGCTAATAGTGTACACTTAAATTCCACTCTGGCCACCAATCACACATGGAATTCACCCTCTGGCCTTTTTGCCTTTGGTTTTCAAAATGTTTTATCCAACAACGAAAGCATCTCCGTGCTTGCAATTTGGTTTGCCAAAGACCCCCACCGAACCATAGTATGGTATGCAAAATACAATAAATCTTTAGATGGTTGGATAAGTTCTGTTCTCAATATGCATACAGGTCTTGATTTTCCTTCAGGTTCCACGCTGAAGCTTACAAACAAAGGAATTGTAGCGTATGACCAAAATGGCCAAGAGATGTGGTACCGTCCGGAAAACAACACTATTGCCTTAGTAAGATGTGCTTCTATGTTAGACAACGGAAATTTTGTGCTTCTGGATGAAACTGGCAATCGCGTTTGGGAGAGCTTTAAAGAGCCCACAGATACCTTTTTGCCTGGTCAGATTCTGGCTAAGCCTCAAAGCTTCAGAGCCCGTCAGTCTGACACGAGTTTTAATGATGGGAGTTTTGAACTCGCATGGCAGAAGGATTACAATTTGGTTCTATATTATTCACCACTACCAAGCCTTACACATGAACCTTATTGGGCCACTGGAACTAACCACATTGATGAATCACTGCTCTTCTTCAATGAGTCTGGATACATGTACATAAAAAGAAGAACTAGCACGGGTATAGTGATCCGTGACGACATATTTGGTAGATCAGAAGATCAAGAGTTCTTGTACATGGCTAGAATTGATCCTGATGGGCTTTTCAGACTATATCGACACCCCAAAGGTGAGAACCTATGAAGCACCAATATTTTCCTTTGCCTTACGTATCAGTATCAGATATGTATCTGATGCCGATACTCTTGGTTTCTTCACTGATATGTATCAATGACTTACGAACATATGAGATAGTAATGTGCAAGAAGTAAGTTCGTTCATAATCTGGATTCTTAGAATTGCAAATCTATGTTCACTAGATATTTAGATTTGTATCTTACATGTATTGTATCTTATATTTTTAGATTAATAACTGTATTACCACATATCTGATACATGTATCCTATCTATGCATCATAGATGACGACACAATTGCTGATAGCTGCAGTTCGGGATGGTGGAGTGTGGTGCAACGGCATCCGAAAGATATTTGCCTTTCCATCACGATGCAAACTGGGAATGCTATCTGCGGTTATAACAGCTACTGCATTACCATCAATGGGAAGCCTAGGTGTGAGTGCCCGGATGTTTTTTCTTCTTTCGATCATGACAATAATCTCAAAACTTGTAGACCAGATTTTCCACTGCCCGGCTGCAACAAAGACGGGTGGGAGCTGAATACGGATCTTGTAGATTTCAAGGAGTATCAAAATTTGGACTGGCCTCTCTCTAATTATGACAAGCTGTATGGATCTGCGATAGACAAAGATATGTGTAGACAAAAGTGCCTAGAAGATTGCTTTTGTGCTGTGGCCATATATGGTGAGCAACAATGTTGGAAGAAGAAGTATCCTTTAAGCAATGGAAGGAAGCACCCTAATGTTACTAGAATAGCTCTTGTCAAGATACCTAAAACAGGTTTAAACAAGGATAGGACTGGGAGTCTTGGGACTGGGAGAGAACAGTCTACAATTGTGCTTGTCATAACAATACTCCTTGGAAGCTCAGTGTTCCTCAATGTCATTCTATTTATTGCCTTGTTTGCTGCCTTTTACATTTTCTACCACAAGAAGCTTTTGAATAGTCCAAACTTGTCAGCTGCCACAATAGAGTACTATACGTACAAGGAGCTTGAAGAAGCAACTACAGGGTTCAAACAAATGTTGGGTCGCGGTGCTTTTGGAACGGTCTATAAAGGGGTGTTGAAATCAGACACGAGCAGGTATGTTGCTGTGAAGAGGCTAGATAAGGTGGTGCAAGAAGGTGAGAAGGAGTTCAAAACAGAAGTGAGTGCGATTGGACAAACCCA
>PYAF01001286.1:4494066-4509897 GCA_007407185.1 Glycine tomentella
TTTGGGAGGGCGGTTTAATTGCAAAAACGAAAGGACACTATGCTTTGAGTTTTGACTTCTATGAATTGAATGTTTTGTGCACACAAGATCCTCGCTTGTCTCTTTTTCGCACTGTTCTTTTGAATGGTATACTGTGATATTGACCAGCTTTGAATTCAAGTTCAGAATGATACCATGTGTGAATGCGTTCTTTAATTGGTCAACTGCTTCAATTAATGCATTGGAATAATTCGTACAAGGTGAGAAGTTGGTGGTTTCTGCTATTAAGTTTTCCCCTTGGCAAAAGCAAAAGCAACAGCATCTATTTGATTGTTTTGCTGTGTTGGTTGTGTTGTGCTGTTACTACTGCGACTTTGTATGCAGAGAAGTATTAGTTACAATGTATTTCCCATGCATGAGTTTGATTTTTCTCCAGTACTGAAAAATATAGGCGTTGTTGAATGTTGATATTTGCTTCATGGATTCAAGGTTTGGACTTGGTTGTAATGATTGCAGGAACTGATGATGACCTTCCACCAACCCATCAAAATAGGATTTCCAGGGGAGGAGGAGGACGTCTGGCTGGGAATGGGAGATCTGCTGTTGCTTCAATTCCTTACCCAAGGATGTACGGTGAACTTGATATGGAGACCCAAATTCATCAGCTTGAGCAAGAAGCATACAGTTCAGTTCTAAGAGCTTTTAAAGCTCAAGCCGATGCCATTACTTGGGTATGTTTTATATCTTTTTTCATCAAATATAGTATTTTTGAACTCTTTTATTAGGTGTAAGTTGTGTCTTGGTGACTTGTTGGTCATGGGTTTGAATCCAGAAACAACCTCTTTGCATATGCAAGGGTAAGGTTGCGTACAATAACCCTCCCCCTTAATTTCGCATAGCGAGGAGCCTCTGGGCAATGGGGTACGTAGTTTTTTGAGGGCAATCCCTGGCACAGTGATAAAATTGTGCCTTGGTGACTTGTTGGTCATGAGTTCGAATCCGGAAACAGTCTCTTTACATATGCAAGGGTAAGACTGTGTACAATATCCCTCTCCTTTACCTGCGCATAGTGTGGAGCCTCTAAACAATGGGGTATGTAGTTTTTTTATTAGGTGTAAGTGACTGCTACATGACATGTATTTTCTTCAGGAGAAAGAAAGTTTGATTACAGAGCTGAGAAAAGAACTGAGATTGTCAAATGAGGAGCACAGAGAACTTCTAGGTCGGGTTAATGCTGATGATGTGATACGGAGGATAAGGTCTGATAAAATAGTGAAGCAAGATTTTTTGTTGGTCTACCTGTGTTTTCAAAATGAGTTTGTCATGACTTTCCACTTATGCACTGTTATTACGTTGTTAATAAATGCTTTGCTGGATAATGACAATAGGGAATGGAGACAGGCAGGTGGCCATCAACCTGGTGTACTTAGTACTGGTCAAGGTCTTCATGATTCAATTCCCAGTCCCACAGTCTCTGCTTCTCGCAAAAAGCAGAAGATTACACCATCTGTACCACCATCACGATCTTTTGGTGGGCCTTCTCCTCCTTTTCACCCCCAAACAGTGACTGCACCCCACCAACCATCTTCTTCTGCAGCAAAACGAGGATCTGCTCCTGGGTCAAAGGGAAAGAAGCACAAACCTGTAAGTTTGTTGTATATATACTTTGGAGTGCTCTTCTTTTCTTTGTTTATATGTTCACTGAGTTTAGGTTGGCAAGCTTATTGTGTTTTGTTCTTTCATTTGCAGGGCCAAATATTACCTGGTGTCTCTTCAATGAAGCAGCATCCTTCGTCAGGACCAGGTGGAAGGAATCAAGTACCTAATAGAGCTGTCATGGGTGAGCATGCTGAGGGAGCATCATTTGATTCGTTGGTTGGTAGGAGAGTGCGGACAAGGTGGCCTGATGACAATAACTTCTATGAAGCTGTTATCACGAACTACAATCCAGCCGATGTATTTACTGCTCTGAAATACTTAGAAATTTGTTTTCCATTAATATGTAGCTTGAATGTTTACTTTTATTCCTAACTTTTCAGGGACGACATAATCTGGTCTATGACATGGGGAGTGCAAATGAAACATGGGAATGGGTTAATCTATCAGAGGTATATCTGTCCTCCTTTTGGTGGTAACTCATTTAATCTGCCTATTGATTATTTTTTAAAACTTGTTGGTACTTTTTAAGTTTTTTATGACACTTATTATAAGATGCATGATGAATGTTACATAAATTGGAGTATTTTTTTTTTTGTGTTAAACATTTTGAGTATTTTTATTCCTTGCTATTGTGGCTGTTATATGGTCCACTATACTGTATACTTAAAGAGTGTAGAAATGCTGGTTGGCTGCAATAGGTTGAAAACTTAATGAAAACCAAAAGAGAGGGCAATATTAGAGGGTAGCTGCACTGTATTGAAGAAGATTTGTGAAAATCCCAAGGCTATGTTTGGGACTGTGGATAGCTAATGATCGGTGGAATGGAATGAACTTATGAACTGAAATTTCTATACTGTTGTTTGGATAGTTTATGATAAAGGGGAGTAAAGTTTCTATTTCATTGTTTGGGAGGTGGATGGAATGGTAATCCTTATTTTTATTATTACTATTAGTATTATTGCTATTATTATACCATCGCTTACCCTCAAATTGGGTGAAAGAAAAGTAGGAGGATTGGATGTAGTGAGAACGCAGTACATTCCTTTAGGTTCCTTACCACTAATATCATTCCATACCACTCATCCTAACACTTCAGTTCATTTTTTCCCGATCAATTCAAACATGAGCTAGAGACTTAAAACATCCAATTTGGGTCTTCCAGGTGCTCTTTAGCCTTTTAATGAGGGTAATTTAGGGTTTTCATCCATTCATTCACCAACATGTTTGCTATAGCTGCTATTCTATATATGTGATGGACGCTACATTGAAACGGCTTGAGTCATCTATCTAGGATTGAGGACTCTGCTTTTCTATAGTATTTTTCTTTTCTTATCAAGATTTATATTTTTAATTTGTCAGTTCAGGTTTGTTTGGCTAGATTGAAATTCCAGCACTTAATTCATTGCTGAATTTATAGTGAAGACATTATGACATATTAAGCACCAAATTTGTTATCTTTAGAAATATTTTCATTTTAAATGCTGAAATTGTGTTTGAAGGAAATTATGAGTGGTTATTATAATTAAGTAGGAAACAGGAATATACCAAATGCTGAGTACTGACAGAAACAAACTATTTTGATTTGGTTTGATTTTGGTAAGATGGAAGAATTGATCTTCCTATGTATTTTCAACATTTAATAATATCTAGAACATGGTCTTAAAAAATTTAGCCTTGCTGTTGATATGTTTAACACTTCTTAATATATTGTTTTTGCTAATTCAGATGCAGTATTTTAACTGCAGATATCTCCTGAAGATATTCAGTGGGTAGGTGAGGATCCTGGAATCAATCATCGTGGGGGTTTTGGAGGCCCTGGTCATGGGATGAATAGGTCTGTTGGACGAGATGGTGTTTCAGGAGCTGGAAGAGGTAGAGGAACTGCGAAGGGGCAATCCAGAAAAGATTTTTTGTCATCACAGAATGGCATAGGAAAGAAGGCGCCTGATGATATACAAATACTTCACACAGACACACTAATCAAGGAGGTAATAGAAAACAGTTTAATCAGGAAATTCATTTATTTAGGTAGTTTGATCTTTGATAGCTTAAATTGATAAAGAAATAAAATATAATGCTGAGCCCTAATCATATAAAATATAGCTATTCACTTGCTGTGTCAGACAAAAGTTTCCTACAGAGCATTCTATTTCTGCAAACTGCAACACCTTCTGCCTAATTACAAATATCTGCCAGCAGTTATTTTCTATGAATAACTTCAAAGAGGCAGTTTTTAATTCTAATACAGAACTAATACGGAACATTTAATGCAAGATTAGTTATTTTCTATCACATTCTAAAAATACATGACTGCTCATTAGAGTTATTTATTAGTTCCTTACAATCCTTTATTCAATATATTAAGTTTCTGGCAAACTTGACAGGTGGAGAGGGTATTCAGTGCAAATCACCCTGATCCCCTAGAAGTTGAGAAAGCAAAGAAAGTATTGAAGGTAAGGGGACAATTAGATTTTTCCATTATATGTACTTAAAGCTATTGACTTATTTAATTTTCTTGCAAATGCAATATATATGCCCGATCTTTATTTCATTTAATGCAGGATCATGAGCAGGCTCTTATTGATGCAATTGCAAAACTTAATGATCTTTCTGACGGTGAAAGTGGTACATCTCAGTTTCAGTATCTCATTGCAGTACCTCTGATTTTTGTCCTTTCCTAAATAGCCCTCTAAATGGTAGTAATTAATTGTGGGTAGTTGTGTGGAGTTGTCAACTCCAAAATTGCTACAGTGGTATATCATATCATAGGGTGGCCACTCCACTGAATGCCAGCTTCTAGAATGAAAATACTTGGAAAAATGTAAAAAACACAACTAATAATCCTAATAGTTTTATATTTAGTACCATAAACAAATAAACAATATTAATGAACTTTCAATACTATGAAAAAACCCATCATGTTATCATAACCAAATAAGTGCCTGTTTAGATTATCTTATTTTGATGAAATAATATATTTTTTTTCTAAGCTTCCTAAGCAGCTTTTGAAGAAAAGGAAAAACCCAAAAAACCAATACCAAACATGAAAGAGTATCACTAAAGGATGGTGTCATGGTGATGTGTGTAACATCCCGGGCGCTGACGAGGGCGGGGAGTGATCGCCGGTGCAGTGAGGCACGGACAAGGAGCGGCTCCTGGCAGGCTTCCAGCGGGAGGGGTACATGAATGAATCGAATACACACCCGAATGAGAGGGATCCAGAGGCTGTGCAGGTATGGGACTGTACAGTTGAGGATAACTTAAAAGGATTTAATAGGTACTACCTATACCAACAAGATGCATCTACTTTTCGGTAGCCCATACCATAAGAACTCCACAGTTAAGCGTGCTTGACTTGGAGTAATTCTGGGATGGGTGACCTCCTGGGAAGTTTCTCAGGAAGTGTGTGAGTGAGGACAAAGCACACTGAAAAGTCTTGTGTTGGTATGTAGGGACAGTCGTTGATCCTGCAAGTGGCCGGGCGTTACAATGTGAATTTCCAAAAGAAAAGGACAATTATGCCTTTTTCTTTGTTGAATAAATTTTCAATTTAAAAAATGTGATGTTTGGCATTCCTGTGTAGATCATGCTTGTAATTATCAGTTAAGGGCAGAAGAGGGATTTGGGGTTGTAACAACCTTGCCTATGTGGCAAGGAGGGTAGGAAAGATGGGGAAACTGTAGAAGCAAAAACAAAAATGGAGGAAAAACCTGAAGGTAGGGGGAGAACATCCATCTGATGATTAGTTTTTTGGGGGGGCTTTGGGTAGGGAGGTTTGCAGACCCTCAATGTTCTGCACTCTTTTGTTTTATTGCTTTGTGAATGATCCTGACCTCTGTAGTTGAGCTTTATCCATATTTCTCTGAAATAGAAATCTTAGTTTCCATCAAATATTTTATTAAACAAGATAGACCACATTTGGGCGCCTTATGAGTTATGAGCACTTCAAAATGAATGAGGGATAAGGCTTTTTAATGAAGCTGCTGTCAAAACAGGGCTAAACAGCCATAGTGGGACTTGTCCGTAGAAGACTAGGCATGGCTGGAAAAATGGCACAGATAGGCTTGGTTAAAAGATGTCTGGGCTGTGGGGTTTCTCTTTCTCCTTATCAGAGTAGGCATGGCTGTGGGGTTCATCTACCACCTATCCCAATTAACTTGGTTTAAAGATGTTGTTGATGCTGATGTTGTAGTGGCTGCAACAGCTGTTTTTTTTTTTTTTTTTTTTTTTTTTTTTTTTTAAAGATCCTGGACATCTAATGCTTATGCCATGATGGCAAGATATGATGCCTCACCTGTAGCTTCAAGAGGCCATGGTGCAATATGTCATAACATCATGAATCATTGCAATTAATCACTCTGCTCTAAATTAAATAGAGGGGACATTATTTTGGTATTGAATACAGGTCTATTTGATTGCCCATTCATAAATAAATTGGAAGGTACAAGTACAACACTACATTTTATGAGCATGCAATTTGATATGATTTTACTTGGAATGTTAGCTTAGAATGGTTATTCTGTCCTGTTAGAGATGTTGACAAGCATAAAACTAGTTTGTTCACAGATGTCTAAGGACATATCGACAGGCAACATGAAAATAGGAAGGCTAGTGGTAGTTAGTATTGTAGTGTGATGTAAGGTTTTTATATTCCCTTCATTATGTAGGAGTGCTCAAAATTTATTTCTGGATTTGTAAACACATTTCATTTCACCTTCAATTGTTTTACATCAGTGTGGTGATTTTCATTGCAAACTTCCTTTCCATGTGCCATCTCAAACAAGCATGGCTCAGTGGTAATAAAGTTGAGGTGAGGATATGCAAAGGCATGTGATACCAGTATGATGCAGGGTGGAAAATGAAAGTATGGCATACTACACCCAATTTTCCACCATTATGGTATATACAATCTTGTTATTATTGATCTGAGTACGGGGATAGACGTCCACCTTTTTGCAGTATCGATGTTTCTTAGGATGGTTTGTTCTTTTAAAAAAATAAATGGAAGTAATGTCCATAAAACATAAAACAAATGCATTTTACAACATTCTGTACTATTCAAATTAAAGAGTGATTAATTCTGGAATCATCTCTTTTATCAAACCAACCTTGATGTTCTTATTGTTTATACAGATGGGGCTGGCCACCATTTCTCACATGCTCAATCTATGGAACGAGAGTGACGAGGACCTGTTACTTTGTACAATGAGGGTGTATTTCTCTTGTATTATCGCATAAAGATTATTACCCTCTCTAACATTTTATAGCTGTAGGCATGGTTCTTGTGGATTAGGCATTATGTAGGATGGCAAATATTGTAGTTTGGTAATAATTATTTATTTCGGTTTGAAAGATGACCCAGGACCAGCTGATGATACTTGTATAATTCTGTTTCATTAGTGATTAATGTGTGGTAGTGTATAAATTCTTGTATTTGATGTCTCAAATTGTTGTTCAGTCCTCAAGTTTGTTTCCGATTGACCTATGAATCCTAATGTGAAAAAATGATGTTCTTTTCTTAGGAGTGGGGGGACTCGTAGTGGGATCCGGATTCTCAACATTCCCTTGGTGCAGTTGCAAATAAATCTAACCATCAAATTTTGTAAAATTTAATTTTAAATATTAAATTGTTATGTACGAAAATAAATTGAATGGGCGGGATTTATGCTGTTCCTAATTTTAAATATTAAATTGTTATGTACGAAAATAAATTGAATGGCCGGGATTTATGCAGTCCACTACAGTAGAGGATAACAGTCCCATGACGTTGGTGACACGGAGATAAGATAGTCATCTAATTTGTCCATGTTCGATTCGTGTCATTGTCCCAATGAACCAAAATACATGGATGAGATGGTAAAAAAAAAATATGTTTGGAGTTCTTGGGACATATTAATATTTTTTTTATCCGTATGAATAGAGGGAAGACAATGTTGGAAAAATTATAATAATTTATGTATCTTGTTTGATTAATTAGTTAGATTTATCTGTTGACGAGACAATATTAATTTGTACTGTTCATATTTCATTGGAAAAATACAAAAATTATGTTGTACGCTTGATTCTTTTGTCTCAATAATGTGTTCCTGTTGTTCTTGTCATTAATAATTGTGCTCTACTGTCTCTTTATTTTTGGGTAAAAAAAACATTTCATCCGTTCTAAAATAAGTATTTCATTTGAAAAACATAATTGTCCCAAAATAAGTATATGTTAGCTTTTCAATATGCAATATTATTTTTTTTACTAATATCCTTAATAAATTTCACTTTATAGTATTTCAATATAATACTAATATTATTATATTTCATCTATTTAATAAGGTTAATTTTATAAAATTATTATTTTATTATATTAATTATTTTAGTTCGTATAAAATAATTGTGTCTTTTTTTGTCATTAACAATTCTATTATACTGTCTAGTACTCTAGTCAATTCTCAATTCGTACTAGGCTAATGAACAATTTAACCCTGCACTATGGGGGATCAGATTTCTTTGGATGGATTAAGTGACTTTGAGCTAGTGCTTCATGCACTCTTTTGAAAATGTTTTTTTTTAATTTGAGTGATTATTACGAAAGTAAAAAAACAAGTGCATTCTAAAATATAAATTTACATTTTAGAATAAACATTCAACTTCATCTATGTGTGGTTATATACATGGTATATCCCAAGTTAGGATAAAAGATGAGGTTTGGCGTCAAGGGTTGTGAATTGTCGTAAACAACCAGCTATTTTTTATGTGATAAACCTTTATGATATTTCATTGGGGTGTTTCCTTTATAGCGACGTGTTACATCGGGTCTCGGGTGTATCAAAAAATAAGTTAGGATCCTTGCCACAATGCAAGGCGCTATATCGATCCCGAGATGTAGTGATAAGTGAGCTAGGGTCCATGCCGAAAGGTAAGGCGCCAAGCCTTCACTCGGATTTGGTGACAAAAAAGCAAGGGTCCCAACACGCAAATGGGTGAGCGTGGCAGGCAAACACCACCAAGGAGTTTAGGATGAAATTGAGAAACTGGAACATAGGAACATTAACGAATAAACTGAGGGAGTTAGCAAATGTTTTTGCCAGAAGGAAAGTGAATATTGTTTGCTTGCAATAAACCAAGTGGGTTGGAGAAAAGGCCAAGAAAGTAGAGGGCACTGGTTTCAAGTTGTGGTATACAGGTACACCAAGAGTTGCAATGGGATTGAACTTATGGTCGATAGAAGTTTCAGAGATAAAATCGTTGATGTCAAAAGGAAAGACAACAAGATTATGATGATTAAGCTTGTAATGGGGGATCTAATTTTAAATATCCTTAGTGTGTATGCACCTCAAGTTGGACCATTATCAGATGAAAAGAACCAATTTTGGGAAGACTTGTAGGAGGTCCTGAGAGGAATCCCACGAGAGGAGAAGATTTTCCTAGGAGGAGATCTAAATGAGCATGTTGGTAAAAACAGTGGAGGTTTTGATAAAATTCATAGTGGTTTAGGCTATGGGACGAGAAATGAGGCCGGGAAAGATGTTTTGAACATTGCACTAACCTATGATTTGATGCTAGCGAACACTTTTTCTTGGAAAAGAGAGTCTCATCTTATCATGTATCATAGTGGCCAAAATTGTAATCAAGTTGATTTCTTTATGACTAGACAGGAAGATAAAAATTCGGGGTATTGACTGCAAGGTTTACCCTGAAGAATGTGTGACGACACAACATAAGTTGGTAATTCTAGAGGTTAGGTTCAACAAAGTTCTTACTTTAAGGAAGAAGGCTCAAAACCCAAGGATAAAATGGTGGAAACTATAAAGTTTAAGGAAAACATGTTGCGTAAAGGACCGTGGGAGTTTATTGGTGAAGTTAATGAAATATGGAATAAGATGACTATGTGTGTTTTTCAAAATGTGGGAATGAGGGTGCTAAGTGAAAGCAAAGGAAACATGGTGGTGGAATGGAGAGGTGCAAGAGGCTATTAAACAGAAAAAAAAACATTTTAGATCTTTGCATAAATGTCCCAATGATGAGAATTTACAAAAGTTTAGAGTAGCGAAGAAAAATGCAAAGAAAGCAGTGTGGAAAGCTAGAGGCAAAGTTTTTGACGATTTGTATAAAAATCTTCGGAGCAAGGATTGAGAGAAAGGTATCTGCAAATTTGCAAAAATGAGGGATGAGAAGAGTAAAGACCACATCTAAGTTAGATGTATCAAGGATGAAATAAAAAACTTTTGGTAAGGAATGAAGATGTAAACGAAAGATAGTTAAACTACTTTAACAAACTTTTTAATGGGAATGACGACAAGAGTGAGATGGGTTTGGAGGATGTTTTGATGATCTAAATAGAAAATTTGTGCGCAAAATTAATACACATGAAGTTAAAGAGACTTTAAAGAGGATGAAGAATAATAAAATTTTGGGACCTGATGACGTCCATATTAAAGTGTGTAGAAGCTTAGGAGATGTGACAATAAAATGGTTTATCAATCTTTTTAATAGGATTCTTCAAACAAATAAGATGTCGAATGCTTGGAGGAAAAGTATGCTTGTACCTTTTTACAATAACAAGGGTGATATACAAAATTGTTCAAACTATAGAGACATCAAGCTCATGAGTCATACAATGAAGTTGTGGAAAAGAGTTATCAAATATCGCTTAAGAAAGGAGACCAAGATTTCCGTAAATTAATTTGAATTTATGTCAGGACGATGTATCATGAAAGTTATCTTCTTGATGAGACAATTAATGAAAATGTATAGGGAAAAGAAGAAAGACTTACATATGGTGTTCATAGATCTTGAGAAAACATATGATAGAGTCCCAAGAGAAGTCTTATGGTGGACTCTTGAGAAGAAAAAGGTAGCATTAAAGTATGTTAATGCAATCAATGATATATATGATGAGTCGACCACATGTGTGAAAGCTTATAATGGAACATCAAGGTATTTCCCTATCACGATAAGTGTTCATCAAAGTTCATCTCTTAGTCCTTATCTCTTTGTCTTATTGATGGATGAACTAACAAAAGATATTCAAAAGGAAGTATCGTGGTGTATGTTTTTTACAGATAATATTTTGCTTATTGATGAGACCAAAGATGGTGTTAATAGGAAATTGAAATTGTGAAGAAACACTTTGGAGTCTAAAGGATTCACGATAAGTAAGAGCAAGACGAAGTATATGAAGTGTGAGTTTTCGCGAGTAAAAGATAGTGATCAACACACAATGCATCTATTTGGTCAAGAAGTAACCAAGAAAGATGTTTTTAGATACTTGGGATCAATGTTGCAAAAAGGTGATGAGATTAATGAGAATGTAAATCATAGAATTAGAGTAGGGTGGGTGAAATGGCGGAGTGCATCCGGATTTTTGTGTGACTGAAAAATTTCCCTTAAGCTGAATGGAAAATTCTATGAAACAACTATAAGACCGACAATGCTATATGAAACAGAATGCTGGCCAACACATAGGCAACATGAGCATAAAATAGGGGTAGCTGAAATTAGGATGTTAAGGTAAATTTGTGGATATACGAAGATAGGCAAGATGAAAAAATGAGGATATTCGACGAAAGATATTAGTGGTACCGTTATGTGAATAGATGGGAGAACATAGATTGAGGTGATTTGGGTACGTTATAAGACGCCACTGGATGCTCTTGTAAGAACAAATGTTTGTTATCAAGAGTTCGACACAAAAAGGTAGAGACCGACCGAAACTTAACCGGAGAAAGATAGTTAAACAAGATCTAATGGAATATGATATATAATGGTGGACGGTATATCTTAGGACCGAGTGGAGAAAAACTACAAGTTTGATGGAGGGTTAAACTCATTAGTAGTTCTATGTTTCAGTCATTTTCTTATTTAAGTTATTTTCCTCTTCTTTTCTCCCTTATTTCTTTTACTTTTTTTTTTCTCTCTTTTATCTTATTTTCACTTTTTTCTTCCTTTCTCCCTTTCTCTTTCTGTTCCATTATCGATTTATCATTTGGTTCATTTACCACCGAACTCAGATTAAACATTCCGAACAAAAAAGGAAGTGCAGAAAATAACATGAAAAATGCAGAAAGCAATATCTGTGACTTCGAATAAAAATGCAGTTAGTAGCGTACGCAGTTATGTCAGTTAACAGTAGCGTTTGGTAGCAACTTGCCTATATTTGGCGTCAGTTCACGTCCACACAAAAGCTACTTGTTGTTGTAGCTTCCAAATTCACCTATAAGTGTTGTTGGGAAACTTATTAAGATGGGAAGAATCAGGTTCATTTGTAATGTAGAAGCTGTAATTAATAGTTTCTGAAAATAATTACATCTAAATTGTGGAAAATAACATCCAAAACATGCTAGTAAAAGACTCACGTTTTAGCTTTCTGTCATTACAAATTCCACTCACACAAGTCTGACGACCAAGCATCTGCTATTGGCTTCTTCTTTGAAATACATTATTCATCGATGGCCTCTGTGCAGATCATGTGTTCATGTACTAGTCATGTTCAACATGAGGGTTCCATTAGATATAGTAAAAAGAAAATGTATTCGCGGTTAGAGTAGTTCTTCCAAATTTAGAGGAAGATGAGAGTGTTAATAGCTGGTGGGGGCATTGGTGGCCTTGTTTTGGCACTGGCTGCAAAGCATAGAGGGTATGAAGTGAAGGTATTTGAGAAGGATGTAAGTGCTGTCAGAGGGGAAGGTAGGCACCGTGGCCCAATTCAACTCTTGAGTGGTGCTCTTGCTGCGTTGGAAGCCATTGACCAGAGTGCTGCAAGGCAGGAGGCTGGTTGTGTCACTGCCAATAGGACTAATTAATGGCCATGCTAATGGTCTATCTGGGGACTGGTAAGTTATTAAGTT
Organism: Glycine tomentella; assembly: GCA_007407185.1. Lineage (NCBI taxonomy): Eukaryota > Viridiplantae > Streptophyta > Magnoliopsida > Fabales > Fabaceae > Glycine > Glycine tomentella. The sequence goes on from PYAF01001286.1 coordinate 4,506,540, forward strand.
TGCTTTTGCTCCCTCTCTCTATATGTATGAAGTAATGATATGTCTCATGTTTGATGTTAGACACTTGTCTAATTAAAAAATATATTTTTTATCTTCTTGGACACTAAAGGTACTTTTAAAAAGATGAATACCATCAAATTATTTTTGTTATGTTCCTCATTTGATTTTATTAGAATTACTCATCTTTGACCATTGGATTAAAAGAGAGACGAAAAATAACTTTTTTAAAATTACTCATCTGTGTTATATCCCACTATCCTATATTTAGACATTAATAGCCTCAGAAATCAGAATGTTTATATATCAGAATCAATGCAATGCTTCATAGATTACTCTAATTAAGTTGTGTTTGAATATATGATTGAAATAAACAATTGTACTTTAACTCATATAACGGACGTTAATTATATAGTACGAAAAACAATTGTTAACTCATATAACTCGTATACATTGAAATAAACAGTGCTTCATAGGTTTATGTTCTTAAGTTCCCTTCTTTGGTTGCAAGCACATTTTCAGGATTGTTACCAACTGGTACTGGAGCTTGACAAGGTTGCTATTGCTACACATGGCTCTGACGAGTCTAAAGTTATCTCAGCCCTTAGAAGGTATCTTGTTTTATTTTGTTTTGTTTTATGTAACACGTTCCATTTGGAACCACCTAAATCTGTTGTCAAATAATAACACCACATTCTCTTACAACTCCTAAAGTGTCACCTTAATTCTTGGCCCTCAAATGATATTCATGTCAGTCTTACCTTAGTCTAACAAAATGTTCTTATGTGGCTTGATATATTTTGTTAGATACGAGAAGAAAAGAATCCCACGTGTCAGGGTGTTTCACAATTAGCAGGATGGCATCAAAAATGCTTGTCAACTATCGACCATAAATTGAATTTAAATTTTGGCCCCTATCGGTATGTTCCTCTCTTTACCTTCACTCCTACATAATTAAAATGTCTAAATTCTTTAATTCTTTTTCTTTCTACTCACCAAAACAAAAAAGTTGTGAGACTTTTCACCTTTAATATTTATTCTTCAGCAGAATGTAACAACTATGCAGATAAAGCACCCTGGCATTCATGTAGCTCGAGCCCTTCTTAAGCTCACTTTTCCACAATTCATTACTTGGATGATCACAGGCCATGGGTATCTTTCACTATTGTTATCCTATGCCCATTTTGCAGACTTAACTTTTTTTTTTCCAACCCTTTTCACTTTTAAGTATTAATATTGGTCTCTTTTACAGGTTGTAGTGAACATACCCATGCATCACGTTGAAAACAAAAAAGGGCTTACCAATTTTAACATGATCTAGTTAGAACAATTTTAATGGGCTGTGTAGGAATTTTTCTTTTGGATTAAACATGTCACAATTTAATCTCATCTTCTTCGCTCGAGTTCTTATTCCAAATTTCCAATCACTTTGCCTACGGGAATGAGTGAAAAGTTAGTGAAAAATTAAAAATTTAAATATGTTTTTAGTCTTTGTAATATTTTTTATTTTATTTTTTGGTTCTCATAAACTTATTTTTTAAATGGTTCTTGTAAAATTTCTTTTTGTGATTTTGGTTCTTATTATTTTGTTTTATTACTTGCAATGTATCTATTTTTTCATTCTAGTCCCTATAATATTTTGTTAATTTTGAATTAGCTGCTTTTAAAAAGCATTTGATAGGACTAAAAGCAAATGGTCTACATAATGAATGACATAAACAAAAAAAATAAGAAGGATCAAAACCAAAACAAGAAACTTTACAACGATCATTTTGAAGAAAAATAATAATTATATAAGGACAAAAAACAATATATCATATGATCGTTGAAAACATATTTAAACATAAACTAAACGGAAAAAAAATATAGTAAGGTACGTATGTCCTCTTGAGAACCCAAAATGGACACAACGTGGAAAAATAAATCATAGATTCTCTCCCCATCTTTAGTATTGTGACAAAAAAAATTAGAGTAATGATGAAAGTAAAAAAATAAAACAAAATGAGAGGAAGTGATCAAGAAATACAAGCACAGGGTATGCTTTTTCGTGTGAGAAATAACAAGAAAATAACATAATATTTATAGGTTTGAATATATTGTGAATATCCTTTATATTTCAAATTTATTTTTTATTCCCATATTTAAAAGTTTGATTTGTAGTACTTATAATTTTCTAAATTTAGACTTTGATCCTTATTATTTTATTTTAATTTTGTATCATTTGGTCTTTAATTTACTACTTGGTATATCAAACATTAGTCTACATTACTGTATTTCGAGTTTAATTTTTACACATAATTAGTAAAATTTATTTTTATGATTTTGGTCCTTATTATTTTGTTTTACTACTTGCAATGTATCTATTTTTTCCATTCTAGTCCCTATAAAATTTATTAATTTAAATTATTCCTTTAAAAATATAGTTGATAGGCCTAAAAGTAACTGATCTACATATTAAAAGGAGTAAAACAAAAAAAAATTCAAGGATCAAAACCAAAATAAGAAACTTTACAGCGATATTTTGAAGAAAAAAATTATATATATATATATATATATATATATATCATATAGACTAAAAATATATTTAAATCTAAATTAAATAAAAATATATATATAGGAAGATATATTTCTCGAGATCCCAAAATGGACACAACATGGAAAAATAAATCATAGATTATCTCCTCATGTTTAGTATTGTGATCAACAAATTAGAGTAATGATGAAAGTAAAAAATAAAAAATAAAAAGAATGAGAGGAAGTGATCAAGAAATACAAGCACAGGCTATGATTTCCTGTGAGATAATAAAAAAAGAAGTAAAGAACATAATATATTTATAAGTTTAAATATATTGTGAATCCCCTCTATATTTCAAATTTATTTTTGATTCCCATACTTTAAAATTTTGATTTGTAGTACTTACCATTTTCTAAGTTTAGGTTTTGATCCGTATTATTTTATTTTAATTTTGTATCATTTTGGTCTTTACTAATTGGTATATCAACCATTAGTCTAAATTATTGTATTTCAAGCTTAACTTTTACACATAATTAGTATAAAAAAATTATGCTATTAACTAATACAAAAATATTGTTAATATGAATTTTATGTTTAATTATTATAAAATTTAATAAATTTATTATACATAATAGTTTATAATAGTTTGTGATTGAATGAAATTATAAAAAAAAAATTACCTTATTTGTCCATATAATGTTTACTCTTATAATTCATAGAACACGACTTTTGACATGTTAATCATGATGAAAAATATAAAAAAAATAAGAATTAAAAAACTTCTAAAGACTTGGAAAACAAACTAAAATAAACTATAAAAACTAAAAATAAATTATATCTATGTTT
>PYAF01001286.1:4509997-4553497 GCA_007407185.1 Glycine tomentella
AAAAAAAATTACCTTATTTGTCCATATAATGTTTACTCTTATAATTCATAGAACACGACTTTTGACATGTTAATCATGATGAAAAATATAAAAAAAATAAGAATTAAAAAACTTCTAAAGACTTGGAAAACAAACTAAAATAAACTATAAAAACTAAAAATAAATTATATCTATGTTTATACTTTTAGATTTAATATCATTTTTGATTTATTATGTTTTATAATTATTTTATTTTTTTACGTTAAGTTTTAAAAGTTTCATTCTGGTCTTTTATTTTTCAAAATGTATCATTTTAGTCTATTTTAATTTTTCCATTAGAAATGTTAGTGTTATGCTAACTTATAAATTTTAAAAAATAATCAAAATAATACATTTTAAAAATATAAAAGATTATAATGAAACTTTTAAAATTTAATGTACTAAAGTGAAACAACTGCGAAACACAGTGGACCAAAAATGATATTAAGTCTTTTTAAATAATTAATTTAACATAGTAACAACTAAAATCACCATTATCTTTATTTTATTTTAAAAAATAAAAAATGATCATCTCTTCTAGGCCTGAAAAGGTATTTCATACAATTATACTATTCGAAATAGAAGTAGGGGAGATGGGAGCAAGAGTTGTCTTCAACGAAAGAGAAAAACATGACCCTAACTCGTCAAATTAACCTAGGTCTAAATGAGAAAGTCACAATATGATTCTTTGTGAGGTCTGTGAATAAGACCTTTGTTGTCATCGAGCTCGATGGTTGAACCTCTTTGGTTGACAATCGCATGTGATTCCAGGGAAGCTTTTCCTAACTTCGTTTGTGGTTTTAGATCTATATTTTCTTTATTTACTTAGTGATTTTTAATTTTCAAATAAAAAATTGACAATTTGTAGTCATCATTATCCTAAATTAACTATTCTAATATTTAAACACTAATGTTTCTAACTAGAAATTAAAAAAGGACCAAAATAATACTTTTCAAAAACTTAAATGATTAAAATGAAATTTTTAAAACTTAATGTACAAAAAAACAACAACTATGAAACATAATGGATCAAAAGTGACATTAAGTCATTTTAAAATTTAAAAGTTAACAAAATATCAATATTTTTAACGAAAAATGAAAAAAAAAAAACCAAAACAATATATTTCGAAAACATAAAAGACATGAAAGTTTTAAAACTTAAAATACTAATAAAATAGTTATGGAATATAATAGATTAAAAATAATATTAAGTCATACTTTTATCAAAATCTCTATTTTGCTCTTCCTTCACTCGATCACAAGCTACAAAGTAAAATTGAACATGTGACATGTGATATATTATATAGTAGTTTGCAGGCTAGTTTATTTAACGCTTAGCCCATATAATAAGTTTGGGTCTAGTTATAGGCCTAGCATATATAATTTAAATTTAAGGATCATTTTCTACTGTAACACATTTTAAGGCTTTAATAGATGAAGTTTGTGTGAGAGATTATTCACTTTGATCAATGTGACCAATATTTGAATGAAGAGTTTTTCTCAAAGGAGTGACATCCATGTGTGAATATAAATAAGAATTAAGAAATATACAATTGTGCAACTCAAAGCAATAAAATAATTATCGATAAAGATATATATATAAAATAAATTTAGACAAGTTTAAACTCTTACAGTGTCTATGTCATGCTTTTGTACTGATTTTTCAACCTATGAATCAATACAATCTGCTTCTCCACAAAATCTTAAAATATTGATATATATACTTATATATCAATAATAATCATTGAATCAAAATTAAAAATAATAGACTATTAAAATTAAAATTTAGTTATATATGTGTGGTGGCACAATATATTGATTATAACTACAATTGAGTGATAATAGGATTGGTGACATTGATAATGATGGAGGAGACAATGTCATAACGATTTTATTTGTCTATTTTTTAATTATAATTTAGTAGTCATTATTGTTTGTTCTCGTTTTTCTCATTATAAGGGGTTTTTCATTTTAAACACCGCTATATATGTTATAATTTTTTTTACTAAACAAATTAAAATTATTATCCATAGCAAACTTATTTGGACTTACAAAAATAACCTATTATTTTTATAAATTCTTTTTATTTTGTTTCAATAAATATTTTGATGAAATTTATTTGTTGCTTATTTCAATAAATATTGCACTCCGTGACATAAATCTTCATGTTATAATAGTTTATTAAACAAGTGCTTAATTAAATTATTTCATCAAACATACTTTTAATGATAGTTTAGTGATAAAAATTGTAGTTTTCACAACTACTGGTGGCAAAAGTTTTTGCATTTTTCCATCTAAATGATGTGAAATAAACCGATGAATAGTTGGTTCTAGAGAAAATTATTTATCTAAATAAAGTATTTCTGTAAACTTAATATATGTGTTGGCGGTTGGGACCACGTGTTTGGCACGACAGTCCCAAATGTATGTTTTGCGTAGATTCTTAGTCACCGAATTTCTCCATGTTCGATTCGTGTCAATTTCCCATTGAACCAAAACACGTGTACGAAAGTTAAGCTAATTTATAATACAAAAATATGCTTGGAGTTCTGGGACAGGTTAGAATTATCTCGTATTCATAAGGGAAAAAAACAGAATTATCTTGTTCCTGTTTGTCTTTTTTATTTTCTCAATGTTTTGGTCATAAATAATGGTGTTTTAGTTCTACACTTCTACCTGCCTTGTCAATCCTCAATTCTCGTCACTGGGCCCTTGCCCTACCTTATAGCAATTTAACCCGACACCATCGTGTTGCTTCTTTTCATTGATAGTATTTGTGGACTTAAATTCTTCCTTGTGTGGTTTTCACTTTCTTGTGAAGCTAATTACGTAAAAAGGGAATGAATCTTTTTCATAGCAAGTTTTCTGGTGATTTGAAATTGTTTATTTATAATTTATATATTTACGTTTGTATATTCATATAATATATATTTTTTATAATGATGTTATTGGTAGGGATTATACACTGATTTTATTGATAACTTATTTCTATCAAAAAATCTAGTTAATGGTCATCTTTAAAACAGAAATAATTGAATTTATGATAATTTCCTCGTAATCTAAATATAAAATAAAGAAATAGTTAATGATATAATCAACCAATAAATTATGACTTAATTTTTCAATTACCAAGATTTATTCGGTTAAAGTAATTAATAAGAATTCCGAATTGAATGTCATTTTTCAATCATATTTTTTCTATTCACTAAATTCAAATTCAAAATTTTACTTAAAAAATCTAACTCGGTACCACTCTAACTAACTATTTATTGGTATTCATACAAGTATTTGAAATAACTTAAAAATAACTTATATTCATAAATTTGTTTTTGACAAATCATAAGTTCTTTTTTTAGCTTATTCTAATAAAAAACATAAAAATTATTTTATTTTATTTCCTCCTTAATTAAAAAATAAATTATACTTAAACATTCATATGATAATAATTTATTAAATAAATAATCAATTAAACTATCAACTATCATCACTATCATTATAATTATTGTTACCATTACTCCTATTGACATCCCACCTCTTAAGAGATTATCATTGTCATCATTTGCATATATAAGGTCAGTTTAATGGTGAATGGAGAAGAAAATGGGAAAGAGGTCACATATTTAAATACTTTCATTAACAAAAACTAACATTACTAATAACTAACATTTATTAATAAAAAAATATTATTGTCACATGCACCATTATTGTTGTATTATTATTGTTGTCACCATCATTGAGGATAATATTGGTGTTAGATGTGACAATAATGATATAGTCTCATAAAAGGGGTGGTGACATGTAATTAATAAATTTTTTTACCAAATATTCATAGGTACATGATAAAATACTATAAATATTTACAAATAATATGATAATACAAATTTAAATATATTTATTGATGTTTAATTAGTATTTGATACTATCTCCTTTTCATTTTTTTTATATGTTTAAGGTTTTTTTTCTTAATATGTTTAAGGTTTTTTTTTTTTTGAGGGAAAACAAAGTTACTGTATTTTATTCATAAGTTGAGTAACAATGCAAGATGGAGTATGATGAAAATTATGAGAACTAACATTGAAGCCCTTATTAAGCTACGAGTTACATAATTTATTTGTCCCTTAACAAAACTCATTCTAGAGTTTGGGATAGATGAAATAAGTGTTCTACATTTATTTAAAATGACATAAAAATCAGAGATTCCTTTAACACAACTATTGAAAGTGTCAACTATGGCCTTGCAATCAACTCCAAAGCAAACATTCTGCATCTAGTTGTCTTTGATTCACCTCATAGCTTGGTAGCACAATCTTCAGCTTCATTTAGGTGTAGGAAGACCTAATAATTGATACTATCTCCTCCTTCCCATATCTTTAATTTTGTTGGTCAGTGGGAAAGTAAATAAACAACAATCAAGCAAGAAAGAAAGAAAAAAAAAAAACTATCCCCTAACAAAGGTGACGCCTAGGGCATCAGCTAAGAGAAGATCACTCATCCCAAGTTACAAAACTGTCTGTAGATGATGAACCCCGATAGTCAAGCCAATCCGCATACTGACAAACTAATTGTCCACTGTCTATTATTGATAGACCGAATATGATTGATGATCGCAGCACAAGGGTGTGAATCATGTTGTCCTTCACATATCGTTATATGTTTAGGTTAATGTATATAAATTGAATATATAAAAAACACACACACACACACACACAAATAGGATATTACTCCCCTCATCTCATAATAAAATAAGTGTTATTTAAAAAAAATTAAACAGATTAAAAAAAATGATAAATAGACGAAAAAGTAACAATTTATGAAATTAACTTGTGCTTAATTTATTTTTCTGAAAATGATGTAATACAACAACATTCTAAAAATATTATTAGGGGCATAAATGGGATTGAACTTTTTTAAGTTGGCCTAACTTATTTATAATTTATTGATTTCTTAACGAGTGGACACGGTTCTTATTTAAGTAAATGCTCTTATTTGATTGGAAAGAACTTTTAAGTTGGCCTAATTTATTCTTGTTCCGTACTTTGTTGTTGGAGGGTGACAAGTGACAAGAAAGATCCTACTTGGGTCAGCCAAGTCATTACAAATTCCACTCATACAAACATCTGCTATTGACTTCTTCTACCAATCCATTATTGATCAATGGCTTCTGTGCAAATCCTGTGTGCATGCACTAGTCAGGTTCAACTCCAGGGTTCCATTAGATATAGATATGATTATGGATACCCCCATCACCATGACAATATCAGTAAGCAAAAATATTATTCTGTCAGAGTAGTTGAAAGTGGGAATGAGATGGTTCTTCCAAATTTAGAGGAAGAGAAGAAGAATAAGAAGCTGAGAGTGTTGGTGGCTGGTGGGGGCATTGGTGGCCTTGTTTTGGCTCTGGCCGCAAAGCACAGAGGGTATGAAGTGAAGGTATTTGAGAAGGATTTAAGTGCTGTTAGAGGAGAAGGTAGGCACCGTGGCCCAATTCAACTCTTGAGCAGTGCCCTTGCTGTGTTGGAAGCCATCGATCAGAGAGTTGCAAGGCAGATAATGGAGGCAGGCTGTGTTACTGGCAATAGGACTAATGGCCTTGCTGATGGTCTATCTGGGGAGTGGTATGTTATTGTTGTGTTTGCTTTTAATTTCCTACTTTTTTGTCTCTTGTTGGTATTCTTTGTTTTAAGCAGAACATGAAACTTCAAAAAGAAAAATAAATGGTATATACTACATTAATATAGGACACAAGACCGACCCAATGGTAAAACAAATAAAGTTAAGCTTTAAGTCTGTGTTGACTAAAAGACCTCATATATCACTCTTTTCTTTAGAGTAAAGAAAATATTTCTCAATTTTTGCTTTAAGCCTTGTTTTCTTTTGGGTCGGCCTGATATGACAAAACTTGGAAGAAACTGCCCAATTGAATCTGCTGATGAAATTTACTTCTTGAACATTTATTGACAGAGTGAAACATCATCAAGGAACGGAGTAATTGTTGACAACAAGTTTCAGCTAGGCAAAACTTGAGCAAAAAACATATATGTGCACAAATACATGTCTAGTTAATTGAGAAAAAATAGCCACCCATCTCAAACTTGATTAATTATTATATGTACGGTTGTTCAGTTTGAGGGAGATATGAATCCACCTTGTGAGTAGGATAAAGCTTTATGAGATGATTAAATATCAGTTCTTCACATGCTTTATCGGTTTCCGTGACCAAATCAACCTGACCCTTTTGAAGACTTGTACAGTTGTAGTTGAAGAAGTCTTTTTTGTACTGTAACTCATATACCTGACATTAATTATAGGGACTTGTTAGTTGTTATGTTAACTGAGCCTTTTGAAGACTTGTAGTTGAAGAAGTCTTTTGTGAGGTCTTGGATTATTGCAATTTTCTGTATATTGCTTATTACCAACATGGAAGGTGTTAGGGTTAAGGGGGTTTGGTATATATAAATTGTGTTTTGATTGTCACTCTTTTTTCTTTTTTCACTTCAGGTTCAGTGTGTTTGATCTTTTCACTCCTGCTTCAAGGAAAAGGCTTCCTCTTACCCTAGTCATATGTAGAATGGCACTGCAAGATATATTAGTGAATGCAGTTGGTTCCAACATACTTAGAAACAAATCTAAAGTTGTGGATTTTATTCAGGAGCCTAGCAAGGTTTGAGTTTCTATGCAGAACTAATTTCCGATTGCTTAAGACTTATGCTAGTGGTTTTCTATTTTTGAACGATCTTTTCATTCACATCAGGTTAGAGTGATCCTTGAAAATGGAGAGCACCATGATGGTGATATTTTAATAGGAGCAGATGGAATATGGTCAGAAGTAAAATATACCATCCTTCCCTTCTAGTTTTATTTACAAATGACTTCCTTCTTTTCCTTGCTTTTGCCACTCAATCTATTCTGTTTTGTTTTCTTAGGTGCGTTCGAAACTCTTTGGGCGGCAAGAAGCAAATTACTCGGGTTTCACATGCTACAGTGGATTAACAAGCTATGTGCCCCCATATATTGATACCATTGGGTAGGTACTTCATTCCCAAATAACATGGTAGGACAATGTTATAAACTGTCTACTGTTTAAAGTTTTTCTGTTTTGGTGATTACTTGAAGGTATCGGGTGTTCTTGGGCTTGAACCAGTACTTTGTCGCTTCAGATGTTGGCCATGGGAAGATGCAATGGTATGCTTTCCATGGGGAACCCCCTACAAGTGACCCTTTCCCAGAAGGTATGTTTAACTTTTGTTGAGTGTATCAATTGCTATGATAATTGAAACAAATTCATTTGTCTAAGTTACAGCAGGTAAGAAGAAGAGGCTTTTGGATCTCTTTGGTAATTGGTGCAATGAAGTGATTGCACTCATATCAGAAACACCAGAACATATGATTATACAGAGGGATATATATGACAGAGACATGATCAACACTTGGGGAATTGGGAGAGTGACTTTGTTAGGTGATGCAGCACATCCAATGCAACCTAATCTTGGTCAAGGGGGGTGTATGGCAATAGAGGTTGGTCATTTGTAATTTTCAACTTCCAAAATAAAATGGTCCGAGGATTACACAGGATGGAGTTAAAATTATATTTTATAATTATAGTTTTTATTTTTCCTTGTTTTAGAATAATATGATGTTGACACTTGGATTATAATTATCCATTGATTGATATCATTTTGGACTATATAAATATACTCATCTTTACCTATTAAAATCAATGAAATGAAATTTGAAATTTATGTTTATTCTCTTTAGCTTTTATTTGTAGCTTTAATAGTGTTTTCTTAGGAGTAAAGTAGTGTAGACTTTGCTTACTAACATATTTCCTTGAGTATGTACAATTTTTGCAGTATTCTTTTGTTAATCTTCCTTGATTTCACTTTCATTCCTGTATCAAACTTAAGCCATACCTATGTAGCTAAACTTTTTTAGGAACAAAACAAGGAACCAAATGTACGTATAAGTTTAAGTTTGTAAATTTTAATTTCCCTTCTTTTGTTGCACTCACATTTTCAGGACTGTTACCAACTGATACTTGAGCTAGATAAGGTTGCTAAACATGGCTCTGACGGGTCTGAAGTTATCTCAGCCCTTAGAAGGTATCTTATTTGTCTTCTGTTTTCTTTTGCTTTTTGTTTCGGTATGAGGTATGTATATATGTTATCTTCAACAGAAATAACGGCTCCCACTTCTGTTGGAAATTTTTTTCATGTAAGACGTTCTCTTACACCATTTTGAGACCACCTAAATGTGAATAGCATCACAATAACTCCTAAATGTGTCACCTTAACTGATATTCTGATAGCCTATACTAATCTAACAAAAATGATTGAACTTTTCTGGCTTCATGTTTTTTTTGTTAGATATGAGAAGAAAAGAATCCCACGAGTTAGGGTGTTACACACAGCTAGCAGGATGGCATCACAAATGCTAGTCAACTACCGGCCTTATATTGAATTTAAATTTTGGCCTCTATCAGTATGTTCCTCTCTCCACCTTCATTCCTACTTAGGTGCTTTTATTGTTGTCCTACAAGTTTGAATTAGAGTTTCACCTTGATAATTAGCAAAGTAATAAACGTTTTCATTAAAGTTAAGCAATGGTTCTCAAGGTAAAACTCTAATTCTGATTAGAAAACACCACCAAAAGTGCCTAAGAAATTACATCCGAGTCTTGTCCATTAAAATGTGTCAAATCTTTAATTCTATCTACTCACCAAAACGAAAATGTTTGTAACACTTGATATTTGTTCTTAAGCAGAAAGGAACAACTATGCAGATAAAGCATCCTGGCATTCATGTATCTCGAGCACTTTTCAAGTTCACTTTTCCACAATTTGTTACTTGGATGATTGCAGGCCATGGGTATCTTACTATTGTTTTCATATACCATTTTGTCAGACTTTTTGATAAACCCTCTATTTTGGCATTTTAAGTTTTGAATATTAATTATGATCTCTTTTACAGGTTGTGGTGAACACTCATGCAACGTGTTGAAAATAAAAAAAGGGCTCAACAATTTTAACATATGGTAGTTAAAAGTTAATTTTATTGGACAATTTAAGAGTTTTTCTTTCGAAATAAATGTGCCATAATTTAATCCCCGTTGTATTTTTCAAATTTAGTCTTGATTTTTATACTTTAAAAAATTGATTTGTGGTACTTAGAATTTTCTAATTTATATATTGATCCTTATTATTTTATTTTAAATTTTGGATCATGTTGGTCTTTCCTAATTGGTATATCTGACATTAATCTTAACTCATTGTATCTCATAGAACACTGACTTGTTGACATATTATTAAGAAAAATGATAATTGTACTATAAATCTTACAAGCAAAGAGAGAAAAAGAGAGAAAAGTATGAGGAGAGAGAAAATTTTAAAATATAATAAATAATATGATAAAGAGAAATAGATAGATAAAATGATATCGTAAGAATTATTGTACATGTATCATATCTCTATTACTGATGAAAAATCAAAATAAATTTAAGTTTAAGAAATAAAAATTAAACTTCTAGACTTTTAGAAATAAATTAATAAAACTATAAAATTTAAAATATATTTAATCCATATACATACTTTTAAGCCATTTTTTATGAAATCTCTACTTTGCTCCTCCCTTCAATCAATAAAACACAGACAAACAAACCAGAATAAACATGGGCCATAGCTTTCAGCACCCTTTCTCTTTGCTTCTTGCACCCCATAAAAAACTCAAATTCCTTGAACAAACAAAAATACCCTCTTGAATTCTAGCACTCCTCCCTCCCTCTTAATCTCTTCTACAATAACCAACACCCTAGTTCCACTTCCCCGGTGCCAAATACGACAACATCACGATGGTAGTCTGAATCTTTGACGAGAAAAACTTTAACATAGTTATAGCAACATGCCACCTCCTCAACCCTTACTTAATGTGCCGCCAAATCTATAAACCGACAATTGAAAAAATATATTGTCCGACGATCCCCAAGTGTGGTTGACCTTTTACATAGCCATGGACCATGCGAGTCTCACCTCTTTACACTTTCTTGGAGACGAAGGCACCAAGGCTATTATGGTGGCTCTGGCATAACAAGGAAAGGAGGTGGCAAAGCACAAGGAGATCGATTTGTTGGAGAAAGTTGTGATTCCCAAACATGACCTCCAATATGCTAACACCCTACTTCCATTTTCCCTGTGTCCCAAGTTGTTTTTTTATTGTTGATGATTTTTGTGTCCCAAGTTGCATACTGAATAGAAAGATATTTGGGTCCCAAGTTACAACGACATTACTTGAGAACAAACCAACTCCATTGACCTCCTTTCTACCAACCCTAGTGAACTATGAACCACGTGCAACAATAAACTGAGAATAACTTTCATATTTTGGAATATCTAAATTCCAAAAAGATGAAAACATTTTTTTCACATTATCATTGCATTTAAGTTCTATACGGTTGTATTCAACACAATCATCACCTACATAAAAAGGTTGGTGGTAAAAAAGGTCAAGTAAAAATTTGTTACCTCTGATGACATTCGTAATTATTTTCCTTAAAGCATCCAGCAACATATCCTCACTTATTCTGACGACTTTAAAACCACTAAGACATTCAAACAATACTCTATCAAATGATGAAATCATGTCACCATCATAATACACAATAGTAGGTACACTCTTCATATTTTCAGCAATATGGTTAACATCAAGACAAGAAAAGCAATTGGAACTTTGGGAATTGTGGTAACTAGGCTTCTAATCCAACCAATAGCAAATGGAACTCTAACAAATCCTCTTGGAGTATTAGGAATGAAAGCAAGAATTCTAACTAGAGTTTTGGTGATTCTAAAAATAAAGATTTTAATTAGAGCAGGAAGAGTAATTAGATTTCTAGATCTGGTGATGCTAAAAAACACCACTTGGAGAAACAATAATAGCTGGAAAACAATAAATGCTCCAAGTAATGATGGTGTAAATGAAGGTTCAAATGAAAATTCCAATGAAGCAGGTAGTGGGAACTGGAGAGGTGGTTACCAGGGTAGAGGTGCCTTAGACATAGGTGGCTTTAGAGGTAAAAGTTTTTGGAGTAGAGGAGAATATGTTGGTTTTGGTCCGACAATATAAATGGTTTAAACTGCGTCTATATTCAATATGGTTGGTATGTAAAAAAAAAAAAAAGCAATATTCAGTCAATACGCTTTAGGCAAACCAGTGTTTAGTTAATAAATGCAGTGTTGCAGTGTTCAATCAATAAAAAATACAAAATATTTTTTCTTTTTATTCAATTTTTTAAATAATAGTACAACAAAATGTTGCTTAAATTTTTTTATCATAACAGAATCTTGATTCCGTTGTGAAGAGGGGGTGTAAAAGTAACAACAGGAAAAAAAAAAACTTAAACAATAAAGTCGAGATTTTGTTGTTATAAGAAAGTGTAAAAAAAAACTAATAATGAAATCGTGATTTCGTTGTTATGTCTGGGACGGCAAAAATATACAACAACATTGTGATTCCATTGTATAATATATAACGAAATCATGATTTCGTTGTGATAAAGGGTGTGAATTTGGTTATGCAATGAAATTATGATTATGTTATGTATTTTATTTAATGAAATCATGATTTCATGGGAAGAACATTATCAGGATATAAAAAAGCCTTTAGTCTCTTGGTAAAGGCCAAAAGCAATTTCAATGAGGCCAAAAACAACCCCTAAAATAATAAGGGGCATTACTACTGGCCCCTACCAAATCACTCTTGGTCCTATCAGTCAAGAGCAATTATTAAACTACCTTTCCCACCCCACCTAAAATACTCCATTTTTCCCTTCAAGATTTTATTGTATAATATATAATGAAATTAATATTATGTTGTGATAATGGGAGGTGAATTTGGTTATGTAGCAAAATCATAATCACCAATAGGTGTCAAACTTGCGACCTTTCGATTACAAACACGATGTTCTAACCAATTGAGCTAATAAATCATTTATGTTAAAAGCTAATTAATGTCGCTATACATAACAATAATTTTTTAATGCATATTTAATATACATATAAATTTACATAATAAGTTTAATAACAATTAATTTTTATCTAATAACATATTTTTTACATATATAAATTTCTAAAATATATGAATCTATGATTTTATAAAACTAAAATTTCTAATGTATATGAATCTAATATGTTTTATTTAAATCTATGATTTTTAATTAAATCATATTTTTATTTTAAATTTATTGTTATAAAATATACATTATTAATTAAAAATTAATTGTTATAAAATTTTTTATGTAAATTTATATGTGTATTAAATATGTATTAAATTTTTTAATGTTATATATAATAACATTAATTAACTTTTAATATAAATAATCTATTAACTCAATTGATTAGATCATCCTGTTTGTAAACTGAAGGTTGCATGTTTGACACATGTTGGTGTCATTATTTCAAAAATCATTTAAAAAGATTTTAATCCATACGGATTACGAATCCTTAAATTCTTAGGGATTATCAATCTATAAAGATTCATAGGGATTACGAGTGGAACAAAATCAATATTATATTATTTTATTTTATTGGGTGTATTGAAAATTTTACTAGTGTAATTAGCCGGGAATTATTGGGACAGTCCATAAGCATTGCTTTCGGATATGAAGCCCAATTAGTTTAGGGTTGGAAAAAATGCAGTGCGGCGCGGCGAGTGGCTTATATATAAAGACAGGGTGTGAGCCAAACACCCATTCAACATTTTCTGTCTCTCCCTCGTGGTAGCGCAGCACAGCAAAGGTATGTCTCCTACAATTTCCTGCATTCTTTTCTGTTCGGTTAGATGGATCCGTTAGTGTTTTCACTTCCGTTTAGTTTTTCTTATGAATGTATGAATGCTTATATTTTGAGTGAATTTGACAGTTGAATTTGGAAAACAAGATGTCTCACCGCAAGTTCGAGCACCCCAGACACGGTTCCCTTGGCTTTCTTCCAAGGAAGCGAGCTTCTCGTCATCGCGGAAAGGGTGATTCACTTTTTTATTTGTTTGTTACTGATGTTCACTTTCAGATTTAAATGATGTTGTAAAGGGTTTTCTTTTCAGATCTAAAAACATTTAAACTAATTTGTTGATTCTAAAGTTTTTTTTTTTTTTTTAATTCGTGTTATCGCTACTTCCTGGTGATGAGTGAATGCAATTGCTTCCGTAAAAAAAGTGACTAATCAAGGCTGGAGTCTCAGAAACGGCTCGTCTAGCCAAAATCCTATCAAAGGTTTTTGGAATGGAAAACATATGAGCTCGAGAATTGGCATACATTTTGTCATAGGCCTTTGGTTTGGAAGCATTTCTTCATCACTACCGGGATTTGGCACTGACATTTGGAAATTTAACTGTTTTTTCTATTTAATTCGCTGAATTGAATTTTGTAGCAGGATTCATACGAATTTGCAGTGTTCATCATATACTATAGGATTTTTTAATATCATTGAGGTTTTTAAGTTTTGGTGGTAGTTTGAAATATTGATTTTGAATTAAATGATTTGTGTTAATGATTTATGCACTGAAACGTGGAAAATAAACAGTTTTTTCTATTTTATTTATTGAATTGAATATGGTAACAGGATTTGGGTATTGTTTGCAATGTTGATTTTGAATTAAATTGATTTGGGTTAAGATTTATTTGAATGGTGATTCATGTTTGGACTTTTTAATTCTAAAAGTAATTAGTAATAAAAACTTGTATAAATTATCCAACTCAATCAATTAGGGCGTTGAATCAGTTTGGAATCAAATATGTTAAACATAAATTTATCCAAACATGCCATGAGTATTGCAATGGGTTATGATTTTATTCCCTTTGGGGGAAGGGCTTGACATTTCACAGACACACACACATATACCCACATACACATGTCAAGTTTTTGGTTTGTGCGTTCTGTATATTTGTATTCATTACCATGTAATTTCTTACTATGTAATTACATAATCCCAACAATTATATTTATTGTTGATTGTCTTTGGTGGGGTTTGTTAATTTTTTAAATATTATTTCATGATGGATGGTATACCATCTCTCTAAAATAAACTATTGTTTTTCTTCTACATTTGTACAAGGTAAGTACTTGTAAGTAGCTTTGAAAAAATCATGCTGTCTAGTCCCTCAGTCTGTATACCCTACAATGCATGAAATAAGCTTCCGTCAATATGTTGTATTTGATAATTCTAGTGACATGTCTTTTAATTTGCTACTGCAGTGAAGGCTTTCCCAAAAGACAATCCTAATCAACCATGCAGGTTGACTGCCTTTGCGGGCTACAAAGCTGGAATGACCCACATTGTTAGAGAGGTTGAGAAACCTGGATCAAGTAAGCATTTTTTTTTTTTTTAATTCCTTGAAGGTGGGAAGAGACAATTGTATTTGCATTGAATTGTTTAACTATAGCTTTGGAAAAGAAGGATTTACAAGTGTGCTAGTAAAAGTCTTAGTGATTAGACTTATTCCAAATTCTTTTATTTATGCTCTCTCTTAGCTTGGGTAGTTTGCTTTCATGTATGTAAATGTCTTTGTTTTAATTTTTTTCATTACTCATGCCTCCTTGGAAATCTTAGATTTCTGATTATTTTTTTCTAGTTTCAATGTGAAGATGGTAAGCAATTTCAGTTGAAAGTATTTAAGTTGTAGGTGTTTTTGCATTTTTTAAAACAAGTGAAATCAACTTTCAATGATTTTTTCTCAATTTTTTTTTTTTTTGTGTAATTTAGATTTTAATCTTTCACTTATCTATTCCATGACCAACAAATTACATGTATCTAATATTTGGGATGTCTTTTATAAGGAGGTTGTTGATTTCCTGTTTTAGTTTTCTTTTTAATATCTCCATGTGATCAATTCTTGGGGTATTTATTTTTTAGCATTGTTGCTTGTATGTTTCTTGCTTTGTACCTGATGACATTTTATGCTGTTTGTAGAGCTTCATAAGAAAGAGACATGTGAAGCTGTTACTATCATTGAAACTCCTCCATTAGTTGTTGTTGGAGTTGTGGGATATGTTAAGACACCTCGTGGCCTTCGCACACTCAATACTGTTTGGGCTCAGCATCTAAGTGAAGAAGTCAAGAGACGATTTTACAAGAACTGGTGCAAATCTAAAAAGAAGGCCTTTACCAAATATTCAAAAAAATATGAAACCGAGGAAGGAAAGAAAGATATTGAATCTCAGCTTGAGAAATTGAAGAAGTATGCTACTGTCATTCGTGTTCTGGCTCATACTCAGGTAAAGGAAGTGTTTGGATTGGATTTTATTTAAGTTTGTTTTTTTCTGTAACTTTGGAATTGATTAGTTGGTAGTTTTTCTAGCCAGGCTCAGTGAAGCATAGCACAGAATGTGTCTCCTTGCCCCATGCAAGCTTGGTTCTGATTCATACATCTGACGATATAATTTTTTAATCTTATAGGGTTCCAATATATTAAATATAGACGCTGTCCACCTTTGTCATGTTAATATAATGGGGTTGTTGTGCCAAGTATTTTTCATATTAATTTTTTATTTTTTGTTTTCTGAAGATAAGGAAGTTGAAAGGTCTGAAACAGAAGAAAGCACATTTGATGGAGATCCAAGTTAACGGTGGGACAGTAGACAAGAAGGTGGACTATGCATACAGCTTCTTCGAGAAGCAAATCCCAGTGGATGCTGTTTTCCAAAAAGATGAGATGATAGATATCATTGGTGTGACTAAGGGTAAAGGCTATGAAGGTGTTGTAACTCGTTGGGGTGTCACTCGCCTTCCTCGCAAGACTCACAGAGGTCTAAGGAAGGTTGCTTGCATTGGAGCCTGGCACCCTGCTCGTGTGTCTTTCACTGTTGCCAGGGCTGGTCAAAATGGATATCATCATCGCACCGAGCTGAATAAAAAGATTTACAAGGTTGCAAAGGCAGATCAAGAGTCACATTCAGCCATCACTGAATTTGACAGGTACGGTAGAGTTTTTTGTTTCTATTTTGGTGATTATAATATTAGATTGTGCAGTATTTGATCATCTTGTTTGCTAATGACAGGACTGAGAAGGATATTACTCCTATGGGTGGGTTCCCTCATTATGGTGTGGTGAAGGATGATTATATTATGGTGAAGGGATGCTGTGTTGGACCGAAGAAGCGGGTTATCACTCTTCGTCAGTCGCTTCTCAAGCAGACATCTCGGGTGGCTCTGGAAGAGATCAAGCTCAAGTTCATCGACACCTCGTCCAAGTTTGGACATGGCCGCTTCCAGACCACTCAGGAGAAACACAAGTTTTATGGTCGCTTGAAGGCTTAAATTATTGTTTTCCGGATAACTTGTGCGATGAAATTTTTTGCAGCAAAATAAGACATTTTAGTGGTGTTTTTGTTGAGTCAGACAATGGGTACAACACATTCGAAGAGTTTTGTGTTTCTTTTAGTTTGTGCTTTGACCAATTGTATTTTTTTCCCTCTTTTATTATAATATCAGCTAATTTTTTATGGCTAATATTGCATTAATTTTCTTTTTAAAAATTCTATTTGGTCAATGGTGGAGTGGTATAATTGTAAGCAGCTATATAACGGGATTTCATTGGTGCCCATGGTTTAAAATCCAGTTTATATTGTTTTTGAAAATGGTTTAAATTTTTTGAACCAGTGTGAAAGCCGGCTTGGTTTTAAAATTGGTTTTAATTACTCGGTCTTCTAACCAGTGAACAATATATGGATTCGTTAAATGAAAGAAAGAGAATTTTAAACACTTATTCGCATCATTGTCAGTTTGACTGCGCATCAGCTCTTGAAGGTTGGTTCTGAACGTTTAAATTCTATTGAACACTGAACAAGGCAACCTCCTTCAAATAATAATTAACTTCGACCAAAAATATAAATAATTAAGAAGTATAGTATTTTTGTATTTAATAATATTAAAAATAGTTTATTATATGAAATAAGTTATTTTTTCCCTCAAGGTTTGCTTTAATACAAACTCAAACAAATTTTTATAAAATAAATAATATTTTAGTAGTGATGCTTTATTTCTCAAGTTGATGTAATTTATAAAATAATTGTTATATTTATGTACATGTTTTTTAAAAAGTTACTGTATAATATAGTTTGTGATCACATAATATTCTGAAAGTGTTTGCTCTTATCACTTATTCGGGTGTATATTATTTATTGACTTAAAATATATTTTTAATCTCTTAAACTTAAAATAAGTTTATTTAATATAATTAAATTTTCAAAGTGTACACATATATGTACATAATAAATAATTAAGCATTTGAATTGGTGTTTTATTATATCAAACTATATTCATTCTGCATCTACTTATAAACATAAACTTGCGCAAGCGCAGGTGTGATTGATTGGAGAGTTGGGAGTTCAGTCCTCTCTGACCTATTTGACATTTTGTAGTTTGAGTATTATCCATCCATAGATGACCACCCGAATTGCGCCCGGTGTGGGAGCCAATTTGTTGGGTCAACACGCCGCCGAGAGGAATCAAGACGCCACTGCTTATGTCGGCAATCTCGACCCTCAGGTAACTATTCTTTCTCCACACACTTCATTTCCTTTTTGCCACTTCTTCTAAGTTCTAGGGTTTCTTTATCCCTTTCTTCTTCAGATAAGTGAGGAGTTACTATGGGAGTTGTTTGTTCAGGCTGGTCCAGTCGGTAATTTCTTTTCTCTTTTCTTTCTTTCTTTTTTTGTTTAAACAATCTCTTATTTTCATTTCTCTCAGTTAATGTCTATGTTCCCAAGGATAGAGTCACCAACCAACACCAGGGTTATGGTTTCGTTGAATTCCGCAGTGAAGAAGATGCTGACTATGTATGTTACTCTTCTATCTATTTCCAACTCACTTCTCTAAACCTTACTAACACATTCTCGCTAATTTCTGCTGTTCCTCATTGCAGGCCATCAAGGTGCTTAACATGATTAAGCTTTATGGCAAACCCATCCGTGTCAACAAGGTATGAATTTGTTCTTGTTATCCAAAGTAATAATCAAAACAAACAGTCATTTACCGATTCATGATTGCCGTGAATCTCCATGACCACTTCTTCTTGAGGGATGTTAGTTCTCTTGTATCTCCGGACTCGATGCTTATGTATAGCCTTAGAATGGGATTATCTTTCTCCTTCCACTTAAGGGATGCATGCAAGAATGACAATGCTTGCTAAGCAATTTTGTTACATAACCATTATAGTGCCACCATAACACTATAATATGGCATTTTTCAACACCTCTGCCATAGGCAATTTGTGAAGGGAGGCCCGCAATGGCGTGCTTATTTGACAGAATTCTCACATTCTGCCTTTCATAACCTTGGTGCTAAGTACTAACTACTAGTATTGAGCTTTTATTTTACCAACCCTTATTGTATGCAATTCCTAGATAATCATTCTTTATAATTGAATCTCTCTTATTTTTTACATAGTGATTATTCTTTCATTTCTGTATTTTGTTTGTACAAACTATATAGTACTCTGTTCAATTTCTGGTATATTTCTTCCTTGTAGTTGTATCAACACCCATGTCACTTGATTAACAAATTATTTAGTTTCCATACTGTTTGATGTATTTTATGATTTTTTGGTTCTAGGCATCCCAAGATAAAAAGAGCCTGGATGTTGGTGCAAATCTTTTCATTGGCAATCTTGATCCTGTAAGTAATCAAATTATGCAAGTGTTAATCAGACTCATGCAGTTATGCATTGAATTGAAAACTTAAACATGAATGTTCCTAATGTTGTTGCAGGATGTAGACGAGAAGCTCTTGTATGATACTTTCAGTGCATTTGGAGTTATTGTTACTAATCCAAAGGTTTTTCTCTTCAAATATATTTCATTATATGTCTAATTTCATCATGTTTGTGTCACTTAAGTAACAGTATCCAGGTAGTAGCAGTTGCTGATACTTTTCATGCTTTGCCATTTTCTTATCTCTCTATTTTGGCATTTACCGATTTTTGTTTAAATGTGTTTGGTATCAAGCCAATGACAATTAAAATTAACCACAACTTGAAAGGATTCATTTCACTCAACATTATGTATATGATCTGACATTCAAGGCTTTTTGTTGCAGATCATGCGAGATCCTGAGACAGGAAATTCCCGTGGTTTCGGCTTCATTAGCTATGATTCATTTGAGGCATCTGATTCAGCCATTGAGGTATGCCTCAGTCTTGTGTTTGAATCTTTTATAGGAATATAGTGTGAGGCCAATCTTTCATTCTTTTGTTATACTTATTCAGTACATGTGGATCATGAATTGGAACTAACTCACTAAAATATATAACACTCAAGAACAAATGAAATTATATATGGATACATGGTTGGCAATCATTTATAAAATCTTAAACTCATTGACCAGCTTGTGGTGTATGTAGTCATGGATTCATGTGTAGAAAGCAGTGTTGGGAGGGTTTCACCCTCTAGGGCTTGACTGTACCTTGAGCGATTTGTCTCTTTTACTGTATGGGAGAATACTCTAGGAAACCAAAAAGATAAGAAAAAATCCATTGGGGCTATATAAGATTCTGTATTATAAAAGTGTAACATTAATACCCAAAAGGAAATATTTACAATTGTTTTCATGTTTCATGCCATAAACAAATGGAAACAATAAGATAGCAAACTATATATTGAATCCATCGAAATTCAAGGTTCCGATAGTTAATATCTGACTTCCTTATCAATACTTCATGATTTGTTGGTATCATTCCTTATCAATGCTTCATGCTATATAAGATCCTGTATTATAAAATGTAACATTGATACCCAAAAGGAAATATTTAAAATTGTTTTCAATTTTCATGGTTCATGCCATAAACAAATGGAAACAATAAGATAGCAAACTAAATATTGAATCCATCAAAATTCAGGAGTCCAATAGTTAATATCTGACTTCCCTATCAATGCTTCATGATTTGTTGGTATCATTGCATCAATGGTAGTTTTCTAATATTTCCTGTCTTCTCTAATTCAAACAGATCAAAATGAAAAGAAACATGGTGTAGTTTAATCTTGCAGAAGAGGGAATAACATGAGGGAAAAGCCCCAGACTATTTTTTGTCTGCATCTTGAAACTGAAATAGGGAACAACCCCATCACTAGTGAAGAGTTTAAAGAAATTAAAAGTTAGATAATTTTGTATTTTCATTTGTATTACATACCATGTTCATTTTTACTTTTTGGTGTAATGTGGGGCTAAGCCCAAAGGAAAAAGACTACTCAAAGCTACAGTTAGAAACCCCATTACTTTATTATTTATGCCAATGTAGTTCTTCAAGGAATATAACTTTAGGAGATCTTCTAATCTATGTAGGACAGGGTTGTGTGACCAGAAGCATAAACCCTTTGTATCCCACTCAGCCGAGCTAATGGAGCCTCCTCCTGTTTTTTTTGCCTAACATGACCCCAAGTATATTCAAATGCTGTAATGCCCCTTCTAAAGAATGAAGACTAGTGGAAAGCATGCTTCTTTTATTCTGTTAACTCAAGGTTAAATTGGATGGAAGGGGTGAAGTTAACATTATTAATGTTAAATTAGAGAGTAATATAATTTAATAAATTAGTATGGAAAATTCAACCCAAGTTATAAATGAGGGAGATAAAAGTGCCCCTTTTATTTTATATTAATGTATGTATGAAAATAAATTTGTTATCTGTTTCAATTTTGTTGTCTGGGTATCCAAATCATTCGTAACAGTAGAATATAAAAGCATTCCCATGCCACTGATATTGAATTTTTCTATATTTTGTAGGCAATGAATGGGCAGTATCTTTGCAATCGTCAAATTACGGTGTCATATGCTTATAAGAAAGACACTAAGGGTGAACGGCATGGTACCCCAGCAGGTGAGGCCCTGTCTTGTTACTAGTACTATCTACTTTTTGGGATTAATTCATGCATATTGTTTGTTTTTGTAGTATCTGGCTATCTGCTAATATTTCTTCTATGGTGCAGAAAGAGTTTTGGCTGCTAGTAATCCAACTACACAGAAGAGCAGGCCTCATACTTTATTTGCCAGTGGACCTCCAACACTTCCCAGTGCTCCTCAGGCTAATGGGGTTGCTCCAGTGCCTCCCCGACCCTTTGTTAATGGGGTTGCTCCTGCTTCAATTCCTGCCCTCCGTCCACCGCCCCCTCAAGCTGCTTCATTCCAGCCTATGCCAGTGCCTGGACAACCTGCGTGGCATCAGCAACAGCCAGGTCAAACAATGTTATCACCCGCAATGCCACCTCCACCTCAAATCCAGCAGTTCAGGCCACCTCACCCTGGTATGCAGCAGATGCCACCACCTCCACAAGCTCCTCCCAGACCGCTTCCACCACCATCAGTAATGGCAAGTCAGCCACCACCTGTTTGGCGACCACCACCCCCTCAGCAACAGGGTGGACGGCCTTTGCCATACCCTCAGTCCACAATGCTGCCTCCACCACCTCCCCAGTAACCCTGCTATGCCACCACCTTTGAATTGATGGAATGCAAATCGTATGGAATGTTTCTGATCTGAATATCTGGATTTTTGCCCATTTATTGTTAGTTAGTTGTATTGCGTTGTATTTCTAAACTAGTGTAGATTGTAATATGAACATCCTAGACAGTCAACAATCATAAAATTATCCCTGCCTAGAAAAGAGAGACATTTGAGTTTTGGCTTTACCGAATGATATCCTTATTTTACCATGTTTTCTTGTACGTCGGCCTCTAGATTGGTAGGTTGCCCTCTGAGATGCACAAGATAATTGATGTGTTCAGGACGAAACAACCAAATGACTACAATGGAGATTATCGAGTTTCAGACTTTTAAGTTCTTGTCATAGACAGGGCATTGATACGGGAAACATTAAATTAATATGCATGGCTAATTTTGGCAATGTAAATATGTAATAAGCGTGCATGAATAGTGTTAAGAAAAAGAAATAAATTTATCACTTTTTCCTTGGATAGATATTTTTCTAAATTTTCAGAAGTGTGTTGTCTATCAATTATTTCTATTTATTATTTATAAAGGCATTAGAAACCTTCTTTGAAGAGTATGTTTATCAATTGTATAGAAAACAAATGAAGAGAAATAGGATGAAAAATGTGTTCTAACTTTTGGATGAAGAGAGAAAATAGAGGAATTTATTTTTGAAAAAGTGAGATTCACGAAAAGTTATTTCCCGTCAAGTAAAGAGAAAAAAGAAAAAATAATTGAGATCATAACTTTGATTTTATCTATTATTTTTTAATTGATCAATTATTGTATTAAAAATTTTCTAATATTCCCTCCAGTCATTTTTATAAGAATTTTACGCAAACATTTTTCTTATAAAGAAAGGACAGGAGTTAGTATCATGCGTTTTTTAGGGATGACACTATATGAATACTTAATATTTAGTAGTGTAATAGGAGTAGTACTTAATTGATTTGGTTTTAATATGGTGTGACATGATAGACAAATTTTGATTTTTAAGTATGTGATCAGATTTATATGTAAGAAAACACATTTGTTAAAAGATATTAGTCTCTCACGGATATATTTTAGTACCGGATTAATCCTTAGCAAAATCTAAAGATATCCCGATTCACCCCATAAAAAATAGTTAAAGAATATTTTTAAACTATACTCGAAGTAACTATCAAAATATATATTGTTTGATACAGAAGACACTGAGTCTTTGTTATTTTATTGGATATTTAAATGATGAAAGTTTCTTCATTATTTATATTTAATAGTTGAAAAAATGTCATTATTTGTTGATTTTTTTAGCTTTTCTTTCTTCAATTTTTAATATTTTATTTAGGTCTGTAGGCTAATCCGCCAATATAGGGCAGAAGCATACCACCTATTTCACAAGCTCATTTATTTTTTGAGCTAACCTAACCAAAGCCAACCTTGTGTGTTGAAGGGGTGACGACTCGAGGCCTAGGGATTGACGGGTCCAAAAGAAAAAAAAATTATTATATCATTCATTCTCTTAACTTCTGAAAATGAATAATTTCTCAAAGTTTCGAAAACTCAATGATTAAAACTCTCAATATCTTTGATTTTTTATCTTGCTAATCATTGAGCTAATAAGTGACACGGTTAACCTTCGATTTTTATATGTAGTAAAAAGTTTGAAGATTGTGCATTATAGTTATAAGAATTCATTACCTATCCTATTACTTTTTTTAAGGAGAAAAAGAGTTTTAAGATATAAAATATAATTTATGCATCTTTTATATGATAAAGAAAGTTTTGGTGCCATTTTCCCCACCAAAATTAGAGACACTTCAGACAATTCGTTTTTATTTATTTTATATTTATATCTCATAATAAAAAGAAAATAGTGCGATGTAAGCATACTGTTGCAAACATATCAATGAAATCAGTATTATAAGCTCCTTAATGGAAAAGAGAGATATCCTGATGATTTGCTGTAATATCCTCTCATCCATTGAATAAAAATTGGCTCACACCACACAAAATGCTTAAAATGGTTGTTTATTCTTTTGTACATACCAATTGCTTAAAGAGACACAAATTTTTCTATGAAAAACAAATTGTAGCTTTCTATAAACTGAGAACATTCTGGCAATATGATTTACATCTCTTTACATAAAAGACCTTCATCTTGACCTCCTTCTTCTGCGATCATTTAAAACTTGTCTTGAAGTTGAAACACGAGTGCTTCCTCTGCGAGATGAAGAAGGGTCCAATGGACTAGTCTCAGTCTGTATGTTATTATCTGTTGTCTGAATTTCTGAGCCAATATCAGCAGTGGTCTCAACATTCCTAGTAAAAAGAGATGTAGAAGCTGCAGGTGTGGAATCAGTTGCAGCAACATTCCCATTATGAGTTGAACTTGTATTGACACCATTTGTTTGGTGATTATGAATATATGACTCAAGGTCCTCAACTAATCTTTCAGCAGAATCCATCGCAGAATTTAATGCTGATGAAAGGGATGAAAATGAAGCAGCTCCTTGCACTAACAAGGTTGAAATTGGAGTCTGAGACGAACCAGTACCTCGATCATTGCCTGTTGGCGGGCGAGATTGAGTGAGCAAACCATTATTCCAATCAGTTGCAGCATTGGGGGTTTGTGACTGAACTCGTGCTCCTAACCCACCAATAAGGTGATGAAACCGCCGGATATTTTGGATGACAGAAGAAGATGCTCCTTGGCTTATTAGCTGCTGCCTAAAACTCTCAATTCTGGGTGCAGTGGGTCGAGGAGGAATTCTCAAACCAGCTCCTTTTAATCCTGACTCACAACTGCCATTGGCACTCGAATTGCCATAAATAGGAATAATGCCAGTTTCAGTGACCTCTCCTTTACAAACAGGGCATTCCCTTGCATTTGAATAGACAATTTGCACCTGATAGAAGCATGGCCAACAAAACAAGTGACCACAGCAGGTCAACACAGGATCTCTTGCCCTGTCCAAACATATATTGCAATCATAGAAATTTCCAGTGCTTCCCCCTTCCTTATTGGCATCTGTTTCAATCCTCCCCAATGCCTTAGCTACTAAATGGGCACCTTTCCTTTTGCACCCTCTCCCACTTTCAACGACTCTCTCCTCAACTTCCCGGCTTGGCATTCCTTCTTCGCGAGCATCAGCTAGCGTGCTGGTTTGTCCAGTAGAGTTGGTTATTTGGATTGGAGTGTGAAACATCGGCCACCTCTGATACTGCCTGGTTCTGGAAGTTATCGCTTCAAGGCGCCTAATACGGTCCTGCACATGTTCATGGGCAGATTCTAGTTCTTCCAACAAAGAATCAAATTCATCTTGAGAAGCATGAGTTGGATCCGATGGCTCCTGATTCAAATCAAGCTCCATTATACATACACCTTGAGTTCTTTTTTCAAATTATGCCATCAACAACAATTCATATGCATCAAGACCCTAATACAATTTTGAAAAATAAAATAACAAATCAAATTCAGATGCTCATGGATTCAAATAAACATAAACAGTTATTCACCAGCATAAAATACTCAGTTCCTGCCTTGCTCAAACTAGAGAAACCTCTTATTCTCCATTTCTCAATTACCCAACAATTTATATTCCACTAAGTCTTAAACATATACAGTTCTTTTTTCATATTTATGCAATCAACCACATTTCACATACACCCTGAGTTCTTTTTCCAAGTTTATGCCATCACCACATTTCATATGTATCAAGAGCCTAATACAAATCTTCAAAAATAAATTCAGATATGCTCATGGATTGAAATAAACACATACAGTTATTCACCAACATCAAAAACACTAGAAAAATATCTTATTCTCCATTTCTCATATACCGAACAATTCATTTTGCACTAATTCTTTGACATAAGTGACTTTGAACGAAACGCAAAAATTCATGACCCAAAACAATGATAAGAACAGTAAACCCAACTAAATCGGAAGAGAAAAAACTCTAATTGAATAAAAATTGTGATTGAAAACAGAAAAGTGAAATTGAGTGAAAAGGGGTAAGGAATTACCATTGATATGAGGATGTTGTTTCGTTGAATTTGGGTGAATCGATGATGAAACACGTTGGGGTTTATTTGTATGATTCCAAAGCGCCATTCACAGAATAAACATGGGAAGAAGACATACCTAATCGCTAGGTTCTCTAAAGTTTTGATTTTGCAATTTGCAATACACTTTCAGTTTTGCTTCATTCCCCCTTATTAAATACAAGAAGCATTATGTATCAGCAACAAAAAGTATCTTTGGTCTTAATTATAAATAAATCGGTTTTTTAAATTTATTCAGAGTTAAATGAATTTTTATATCGTTAATTTATTATTAATTTTATTTATTAGAAATTCACTTTAACATTTTTAAAATAAAATTTAAATTTATGATAATATTAAATGTGATTATTATTTTTCTTGATTTTGATGATTTATATTATGTTATTTTGACCGAAGATAGTATTATATTTTGAAAAAGAGTATTGCTTTAACTTTTCACATCTAAAAATAATTTATTAATTCTACAAAGTATTAATTTTTATTAATTATTTCTATAATTTTTTACCTAATCAAATGAGAAGGTATTAAATGAGAACAAATTATTGAGTATTTCAATGAAAATAATTTTTCTTAAATAATTATATTTAAAAACAATTTCTCATGTAATTTTAATACTCATAACTCATATATAAGTAAAAAAAGATTTTGTATGTTGGACTTAAGTATCAACAAATATAATTAATTTTGTCTTATTTAATTATCATTTATAAAATATCTTTCATTTAATTCTAATTATATTTTCAATAATTTTTTTTATTCATGACAACAAGTTTCAATGAATATCATTTTAAAAATAATCATAATTTTTATTTGATATTAGAATAATTAAATGATATGAATTAACTTTCTTAATTAGTGTGAAATTTGTTATTTTTGCATATACATGAGTCCAGAAGAAATATTACAATCAATAATCTGTGTTATTTCCTTCCATCTTATTTATAAGACTCAATGAACTTGCTACTTTTATAAGATACAATTCATAATGTTCTTTATATTAATTATTTTTAAACTAAAATATTTCTAATTCATATAGAGGTTATAATGACAAACAATAGAAGTGAGAGAAAGGATATTATTAGACAATGGTAGTTTTAGAAAAATAATGTTGAACATATTTATTATTATCAACTAAATTAATCACTATGTTTAATCTACATAAATTAAATAATTGAATCTTATAAATATAACTGAAAAAGTAATATTTAATTTGAAATTTTATTTTTCAAACTATTCAAATCAATCTCTAAGAAATCGTATATAAATTATGATCGAAAAGCAACACTAAGAGTACTTAATAATCTGTATCTAAATTTTGTCCTTAATAATTTTTCATAACTGTAACTATTTAATAACTCTATTATTTCTCAAGCAATTTTAAGGAATATGCATTTTAAAAAGAGAGAAGTTTGACTTTTCTATTCCTATATTTGTATTTCTGTTTAAACTCCTTATAAAAGCTTTAATTTTGAATATGTGTCTAATTTTTTAGTTTTGGGTAAGTTCGTTTTTTGTTTTGATAAATTTAAAATTGATCTTTTTAGTGCTTGTAATTTGAAGAAAAACAAAACTTGTTTTAGTGTTTATGTTTAAACGTCAAAATGAATACTTTTGAAAGGAAAACACATGTGTAATTGGATATTTGATAATAAGAATGCAAAATCAAAGTGGGTTATCTTGTAAGTGACTTGTAAATTGTTAGTTATATAAGTGAAATTGCTAACAATGTTTAGGATAAAGGGACTAAATCAAGTTTTTTTTTTTCAAATTACAGGACTAAAGATAAATTTTAAATTTAGAGGATTAAAAATATATTTAGGCTAAAGCTTTAACATAAATGTTGATTTGAACTCGTTCTTATAAGCATTTAAGAGGTGCATCGAAAACATGACTCTTGAATTGCCGACTTTTGAGCATTCAAGATGAATACCCAATGATCTCCTGTCAACAAGTGTATGGTGAAGTTTCGATGAAGACAAAGCCAACAACTAAAAGGACCATCAATAAGTCGAGCCAAAGTAAAAAAAATAGAAGATAGAAGTAATATGTCAAGGTTCAAGACCAGCCAAGGTCTATGTCTTAGGTATGTCTTCTAAACTCTCCACTTATCACTAGGACTAGCATCAATGATCCACCTAGGGCTCTAATAATCAATCTAGGTCACTTAGAACTCACTACACATAGCCTTACACACAAAATGGGCTTGGAACCTTGAAAACTCAAATTTGGACTTAGTGGTGTTGGAAACTTGAGTTTGAGATGTGGAACTAAAGCCCTAGCAACCGAAAATCAAGTCCCAAATGGAATTGGAGTTTCGCTGACTAGACTCAAGTCCCAGATGACAAACTCAAGCTTCACGAGTTTGACAACCCAAATTTGAAGATTTTCCCTTGTTTTTCAAAAAGCAATCTTTCTATAATTAATTAGATCAATGGGATTGCAAAAACGGGAAGTTTTCTATGACATAATCTATCTATTTCTAAGAGAAATATGAGCTTGTTTGGCCTAGGAAGAAAATCTTATATTTAAAAAGATAAATGTAGAAGAGATATTTCCTAAAACAAACTACTTTTCAAATAAGAGATAAATATAAAGCCAATCAAAGATAGGTTTGAAATATATTTTAGATAATTCTAATCTTTATGTATCTTTTGAAAAGCCCAAGTCAATACATACTGATGTCACATCTACTTCTTTCACTTTTCTTTAAGAACTTCATGGTTTCCATGCTAAGATAGATTCCTCATTCCTACAACCAAAAGCACGCCAAAAAGCGTAACAACGTACTAAAAGGAAAAACTTATAGATTATGCATGAATCTAAACATATATCACCATAAAATGCATGCAATCTAAGTATGAATAGTACGCAAAAGATAGAAAGAAATACAACACATCAACATGTTAGACAAATAATCTTTATAACTTTTGTATTTATTTATTTATTTTTGTTGTACATACATTAATTAGTAATACAATAGGTACCTTAATTTTTTTAATGATTAGGATTTGTAATACATATAGATATTAGTAATAGAGATAGTTATGTGGTGATTGTAATTTGGTGAGGAATTAAAAGTTAGTAATAAGAAGTTTTTTAGACTTTCACCTACGTGTTTGTTTTGTATGTAGAGACTTTCTAAATAATTATTTTGACTCTTTGTAAACTTTCATCAATGGTTAGGGCTCTAATAATTAATCTAGGTCACTTATAACCCACTACTCATAGCCTCACACACATAATGGGCTTGGAACCTTGAAAATTCAAATTTGGGTCTGATGGTATTGGAAACTTGAGTTTGAGATTTGGTACTCAGTCCTATTAATCAAAACTCGAATCTAAGATGGAAAACTTGAGCTTTGGTGGCCAAACTCAAACTCTATGGTAAACTCAAGTTTCACAAGTCAACTCAAAATTGAAGATTTTCCCTTGTTTTTCAAAAGTAATCTTTCCATAATTAATTGGACCAATGAGATTTCAAGAATGGGAAGTTTTCTTTGAAATTATCTATCTATTTCTAAGAAAATATGAGCTTGTTTTGCATAGAAATAAAATTTCATATTTAAAGATAAATGTAATAAAGATATTTCTTAAATCAAACAACTTTTTAAATAAAAGATAAATATAAAGCGAATTAAAGATAAGTTTGAAATAATATATTTTAGATAAATCTAATCTTAATCTATCTTTCAAAAACTTTGGTTAATAAATACTATAAATAGACATCTCATTCATAGAACTCGGTGCACTTGAGTAGACACATAAAATAGAGAGAAGCTCAACAAAAACTCTAGTATCCAAGCCTAGAAAAATAGAGAAACTATGTGCCAAATAGCTGGAAACGTTGATGTGTGTCTAGAGTGCAAAAAAGATAATGCTAGGTTCTTAAGTGAGTCTTTAGTCATAGTTAGCAAGTTGTCACTCAAGTGTTTAGATCTTGAGGGTTTGTCAGAGAACTATAGGGTGTCCTAGTTAGATTGTTTGTTGACTTAGTGACTAGGTGTAGGGTTTAGAGAGGGGTGTCCTTGGAAGGGTAGTCGAAGATACAAACATAATTAGCTTGGTCTTTGTAGTTGTTATACTTAATGGAAAATCTCAAGTTGTAACTTGAGTACAGGATATAAGTTGGGTTGATCGAACCAATATAATCTATGATTAACAAAATACTTTCCACTAAACAATTGTTTCTTCTTGATTTTTGGTAGTTAGGAGAAAATGTAGAAGATTCTAGCTTTGAGTGCATCTATCTTCAATTCCCAAAAAAAAAGAGTTTCTAGTATCTCCACTAATTTGGATGATTTTAATACTGTTGATTTTTTAACCAATAGTATAATTAAGTTACATGATCTCATTATTTAATATTAAGTAATCATTTTATTATGCATTTCAAAATTAAAATACATTTTTTAAAATTCAACTTTCTAATCTCAACAAACAAACAAAACATTCCGATTAAAAAATCTCAAGCAACAAACATCATTCAAATCAAATTTAAATGTTGAGAGCCGATAATAAGGATAAAAAATTTAAAGCTCGGTTAAGAGCTTTCGATATCTTTTCCTGTACGGATTGCCTAATGATGCTAGAGTTAAAAATTGTGTAAAACTGAAACTTGTAGTTTTTTTCTTTTCCGTGTGAGTGTGTTTCGTTAATGCTCACCAAGAACCCACTAGAAAGTCATGAAATTAAATCAATAAATATGACGCAACCCCAATCAAATCCAAACCCCAAACTTCTAAATAAATTAATTAAACTTAATACAACAAAGAGCAACAAATATTAGAAAGTTAATAGAGATCTATTTATTGGAGCTGAAGTTTTTGAATCGAAATGTTTAGTTTGTTGAGGTTTCGTTTGGTGAGATTAGAAAGTTGATTTAAAAAATATATTTTAATTTTGAAATATATAATAAAATTATTATTAAATATTAAAATAATGAGATATATAATAATATAACTTGATTATTATTAGTTAGAAAACCAACAATATCAGAACCCCAAATTAATGGAGGTACCATAGAAACTCTCAAAAAATAAATATATAATATTCACCAAAAGAATAAATGAATATCATATTTACAAAAAGAATAAATTAAAAAGGAATCAATCATGTTTTTAAACTAATATATTTATCTCGATTCTCGAGTAAAACATTAAGTGTCATCTAAAATTAAAAAAAAAATCAAAGTAAAAAATTATTAAACAAAACTTATATTTATATTTATCTGACAGGATAGTATATATGATGCTTCCAATTCACCACGAAACACTATCAAAATTTAGTTGCACTATATGTGCATTGTTTCTACGAATATCATGCATTGTTTCACTGTTGAAACATGGGAGTTTGATATCCACAAGTGAATTATAGCGACAAATTCCATAGCCATTGCCCACTTTTATGACTTCATTCATAGCTAGGTGGGACACTAAGAGCTTGCATGACTGGGAAAGTTTCCCTTCAACACCCAAGAAGAAAATTAAAAGGAAACTCGAGAGTTGAAAATTGTAATGTGAAGGTAGCAGTCATGGCCACACTTGTTAAATGCTACAGAGCAAAAAGTAAACGAATAAAATTTAGTCAATTTTCTGTTGACCAAGAAATTAACTTTAATATCTCTATATTTAAAAGAAACTAAAAAAATTTCCATATATATATATATATATAAATTATATTTACGTAAGGTTCTACATTTTTGGTAGGGGTGGAAAAACGGATTTGCTCACCCCGCCACCAATTTGTTAAAAACGGACCAATCTATTCTGTCTTGTATTTCATATATAGGTTTAAAGATCCCATTTTTTTTTTTGGATTGGTACGTCAAAATTAAAATATTTAAAATATATATAAATATATTTTAATTAATTTTATCTTTTATAAATATTAAATATTAAATACATACTAAAAAAATTAAATATATTACCTTAAATTTTGAATAACAATTTATTTAGACAAAAAATAAACAAATAAAATTTAATAAATATATGTATAAAATACCAAAATAAACACTCAATTATTTTTTAATAAAAAAAGATTTGGCGGGTTCACCCACCCCGCTTTTCTCTCAACTGTTTATAGCGGACCAAAATCGAAGAATTGATGGATTAAAATTCCAACTTAGCAAGCAAAAATAGGATCAAAACAGATTGGCATGACATTTTCAACCCGTTTTGTCACCCTTAATATTTGGACTTACAAAATTAAACGTTTTTACATAAAGAAAGATTTACTAAAGAAACTAAATATTTTGTATCTACACATTCAATAAACATTTGTTTAATAGAAACTACACAAATAAGCGTATTTACATTAATTTAGTGTAATACTTGTTTTGGATTCATGAAATGAGACTTTTTACATGGAGAATTACTATTACCATATATTAAAGAAATTTGAATTAATATACCTCTTTTTAATAAAAACTACAAATGTCAACATATATAAAGAACAATATTTGTGCAAGGTTATGCATATTAATTTGGAGTGACAAATGAGATGTTTTTTGTGTAGAGAAAAAATGTTCAAAGAAACTAATTTTATAGCGAGTAATCCCTCATTGATCGCCTACTTTTAATCAATTTTATGGTGCTAACTAATCACGATGAAATGAAACAACGAAGGAAAGGAAAACAATTGCCATCACAGCTTAGAAGAATATCTGGATTATATTTTGATACGCTTGATTGGTTTGTTATTCATCATAATGAAATGAAATCACCAATCGAATTCAAACGATAAATGTTGGAGAATACAGACAGTGTCAGTTTTGCGGGTAATATATCAAACACTATACGTACTCCAAATGAATTTATGGTAGGATATCCTTGAGGAACTTGATCAAGGAAGAGAGAGAAACCCAAGGGGATGCTCTGTGGAGCCGCTATATGCATGTGTTGTACTACCCATAGAAACACACCTAATTTCTAGCACACAACTAAACAAAGAAGAGATCAACCATCCAGGCAAGTGCTTTCCTATGTTGAATCTTGGTTTGATTCACATGTAATTACCAATTTGCAGTTTTTATATACTGCGAAATTCGTTAAGCCCATGGGCACATTTGCATCTCCATAAACTTATGTTTTCACATTCAATGATTTTTAATGAGATCGCTTAAGCATGTACTAGATTATGATACATTTTAGAATGATGTTTTCCAACTATAGTATCAAAGTAATTTGATGATATTATAAGTTACTATATAACCATTATATGTAACCTACAATGACATTCAATTAATGTTCTGCTTCAAGTTGCTTGCTGATCCTTGGTTTTTCTTTTACCTCAATGACCAGCAACATGCGATCCCTTTACTTATGAAGTACAAACACCTATGGTGTTGCCTTGTCAGATACGTTTCCAACAACGACACATCCAACACATCCAGATACTTGTTTGACACTTTTTATTAAATGTTTGATTTAAAAATTAGTTTTTGTTTGTTTGAATACTTAAGTTGTCACCTTTACACAATTAATACACTTGAAAACATAAAGTTAATTTTAAAAAATGAATATACCATCAATTTAATATTTTATTATATGTTACTCATATTTCATTTAATTAGAATCTCTCTGCTTGTATGTGTATGCAGTGTTCCCGTGCTTTATATATTAGACATTTGTGTCTGCATCGTGTCCGGTATCCGTGTTAGATGTTGTACAACCCTTTACTCATTTATGAAGTGACATTGATAGTCTTTGATACTAAAAGCTTATTTGTGGTCTTTGAAGAAAGACTTTGTAACTTGTACTTCAATATTTGCACATGTATTTAATGGGGGACTTAAAATGTTATAATACTATTAATAAGACTAAAATGAAGAAAAAAAATTAGAAGGATCAAAATTAAAAAATTGAGAACTTACATGGA
Organism: Glycine tomentella; assembly: GCA_007407185.1. Classification (NCBI taxonomy): domain Eukaryota; kingdom Viridiplantae; phylum Streptophyta; class Magnoliopsida; order Fabales; family Fabaceae; genus Glycine; species Glycine tomentella. The sequence goes on from PYAF01001286.1 coordinate 4,543,395, forward strand.
CTAAAAGTAAACAAAAAATAACTTAATTATATAATTAATCCCTTAATTATGATTAAAATTCTAATTCAGTCTCAATCATTAAAAATTTCAATTAAGTCCCTTAATTATTAGAAAGTTCAATTAGATCTACTAATTTTTTTTAAAACTCTACAATCCTACCATTTCCATAAGCTCTGTTAGTTTAAAAGTTGACAAAAATGATATAATTGTAGAGTTTTTAAACTAAAAAAATAAAATAGAGTCCGACGAGCCACCAAGCCTAACTAGATTTCCAAAAGTAAGGCCCATATAGAATATGGGCTGACCCGACTTAGACCATTTTTCATGCTTGGCCCTTGGTCGGTCTATTTTGCCAACTCTACTAGTGAGTGACCTTGGGTTGGTTTTTAGAGTTGTGCATGTTTTGGGACAGATTCAAGCAATAAGGGCAAAAATGTGGAGGTTGCTGCGAAACCAGATGAAGAGGACACGATAAAGCACATTGGCATTGGATGGTTGACGGAGAGAGGTGGTTGATGAGATCTCATTGATTGATTTTCCTCTCATCCAATCTCGTCGTGCCATATAAGGGTTTGCATGAATGGAAAGGGAAAGAGAAGAGAGAAGAAAGAGACAAATTGGAGAGGAAAGGAGGAGAGGATTGAACAATGACGACCCCCAAATAGGTTTGGGCCTTTTGATTTTTAACAAATGAAATAATTAAACCACAATGGAGAGAGAAACTCATGTAGGTTTTCTTTTTACATATTCTGTAGGCTTTTAGCCACCAAAAATCGTATTTTAAGATTAAATTATAGAATATCACACGTTCCGTTAACAACATTCTAACGGAAGGACTAAAAATATATTTCTCGACTTTAAGGGACTAAAAAAATAAATTTTAATTTATAAGATTAAAATAATAGACTTCATATTTGAGGGAGTAAAGACATATTTAAACTTAAAAACAAAACAAAAAATGAGCTTACGATATGAAGAGAGGAACCAATCTTGATCGAAGATAGGGAACAAACCTTGATCAAAGACGAGGAACAAAGGCAATGAAGAACGAAGAGATAGGAATGCAAGAGAGAAAGACTAGGATTGGTGGCTGCAAAAAGAAAGTGTGCGGGCATGAGTGTAATTTTCAAAATTCCATGAAGGTATTTTTGTCAAAAAACAAAATGAGACAACTTCCCCAAAAGTTGAAATTGGGAGAAACTCAAAATTCTAGCTTATGTGGCTTTTACAAAAGCTGAAAATCTTGTCCATCCAAACACTGCTGCTAAGCAGAAAATAACTTATGCCAATAGAGAAGTTCCTAAAAGTCCTTCTAGAGTGTATTCAAATAGGCTTTAACACCACTAGTCACGAGGTAGACCACAACTTTAGAATCACGTTCTAACCAAATTTTAAGAATGTCCGCAGCCCTAGCAATTTCAAGAGCTGATAACACCCCATCATGACATTGATGACCCAAATTCTGCATAAATCCCAGGATCCATTCCCCAGATGTACCCCTAAAAACTCCAGCACAAGTAGCACGCTAAATTAAGCCTCTCACTGAGATATTAATCTCTAACTATGGGATACTCGGGTTAAAAAAAATGATAAGTTTCTCCAATATGAACACACAATTACTGTATTTAACAAAAGTGAAGTACTATTCACACTTAATACAGGTATATACACGTTAACTTGGATATTATTTGAAGATGACAGTGGTCCAATAACTAGGGTGATAGACGAAAAATATCCATTTTAATTTTAATATATAGCTACCACATGCATGTGTTATGGACATTTGGTTCTGGATTTAGATTTTTGTTGGCTTACAGATATTCTGAAATCTTTTTCTTTTTGATAACGATAATCCAGAAGATGTAGCGTTTGCACTATATCAACAGTGAGAAGTGAAACAATTGCCACTTTTGCTCGACAACGGGGAATTTATCATTACATTCTCTAATTCACACATTGCCTCATTTTTATTCTATTTTTAATTAACCAAGAAGGGTCTTGATGGTTTTTATGATCCACAGATCTGCTTTTCGATTCTTCCTTATATGGTAACTGGTAAGCATTGTTTGGCAGAAGGGTGGAATCACAAATAGGATAATCTTTAAGCCAGGAACAACCAAGTTTCGGATCAAACGATATGGCTGTGGAAATACCGAAACAGCAAATGGATACTATATGTAGTCTATAGTCACAACATTCAGTGGCCGAATTTGATGTCCTAAAAATTGTGTAGGACCAAAACTAGCATTTCATCAATAATTTTTGCGTGCAATAGGATTGAATAGGATGTTACAAGTACTATATCATACTAGGTTAATTAATATACCAGAAAAGAGCAAAACGAATAGCCGAACAAACATTACAATACAAACACGAGATGTCCCAATCAGACATCTATGATTGAAAATATAAAGGAGACAAGAAGCAGTTTATGTAGTACAAATTTACACACGAAATTTAAAGTCTCGGCTGATAGAAAAATTAAACCATCAGCAGAAACACCATAAAAACAAAGTTAAATTGAAGCTTATGGTGACATAGAGCAAAGAATTTCCATAAAAGTATTAGGAGCAAAAAGGTTGGATTAAAGAAATGGAGTTGAAGGACATTATTATTATAATTAAAATGAGTCAGTTTGACAAAATCTGAAAAAGGAAAAGAAGGAGGGCTAGTATATGAGAGCAGCTTTAAGGGGAATTACCTGAACAAGATTGGGTGTCAGTCCATATAATTATTTTGTTACTGCAAGGATATCCTTGAGGAACTTGATAAAGGAACAAAGGCCACCCAAGAAGTTGTGATCAATGACACCGTTTCCCTCCACCACGTGTGCAAAGTCAACGAGTTTGACCAGCGGCTTAGTAGCTTTCCCTTTCACTGGATCCTTCTCGTACACCACCAGAACAGAACAAGAATAGAAGTGATACACCGTCTGAACCTCGAACCAGTCCTTGAGCTCCAGCAAGCGCTCCAAAACGGCGCCGTAGACCTCCGTTGCGAAAGCGCAATCGGGATGATAATGATGATCCTCGTTGTTATTATTAGACGAAACGAACTTGTTGAGAACAAGTGCAACACCAGGGGCGGATAGATACTGGAGCGATTTTCTGGTAGGTTCCCAGGAGGAGAGAGAGTCCTTGGCTCCCGAGATTCTGAAACCCAAGAGAATGCTAGAGGACTCTCTGTCCTTCTTAAGGCACTTGCTGATGTAGTCCTCGGAGTCTCCCAGGTGCCAGGTTCGGGACCCGATCTTCACGTCCATAACGGAGGGTTTGGAGTAGCCGGAGACGAGGTCCTCCAGGACCAGGTGCGGCTGGGGCCCGGAGCCGTCGGAGGCGTCCACGACTCGGGTGCCGTGGAAGGCGGGGAAGAAGGCGCGGATGGAGGAGTCGGGGACGACGGCGGCGAGAGAGGTGTAGAAGGACAATTCGGTGGAGCCGCGGGTGTCGTGGAGGGGCTTGTAGAATTTCCCAAAATCGTCTACGAGTGGGCCCAGGATGCCCTCCTTGGCCTTGTGCCCCGCCACCTGGTGCTCCGGGATCTTCAGCATTTCTGTGAGAAGAAAATCGAATGGAAAGTAGATCTAATATAACTGCAATTGAAATCAATAAGAAGGAAGGGAAGCACGCGACTCTGGCAGATATAGGACTGCCACGTCCACCTTAACATCAAGCAATGCAAGTTTTACGCCAAGTCTAAACCTCCTCTTTTCAATTTTTGCTTTTCAGTTGTAAACGCAATAGCCTTTGCAAACCTATTTTATCATCTAATAGTACAAAAACATTAAATTTATAAAATAATATTGATTAAATTACATCATACTACAAATATATTCTAATTAAATTATTTAAATAATTCAGCTGATTGATTGAAAATGGGAATAAATTCTTTAAGCTCACTTTATCTAATAATCTAATGACAATTATCATTTATATGTCTGTTTGGTTTGATTGGAATTGTTGACTTGTTGAATTTTGGCTAGTTTTGTGCCCATTAGGATGCGAGGAAGACATCCACCATGATTTCTTAAAGCGATGAACTGAAATACGCTATTTTACTGTCTTGTGCTTGCAACCAAAAGTTAATTGAGACAGACAAACCAACCAAATTGATTATTATTATTATTATTATTTGTCCTTTAGAGACTATTTAGAATTTTATTAATTCAAGCACTAACTTGACACTACTACTCTACACTTTTAAGAATTCCAAAATTTGCGAAAGCTGAAGATCAAAATCAACGAGGCGCCATTAATTAGACCAGTCTAAATCGGAATGTTCACGGGTGCGAATCACTTATATGCCAAGAATAAGTAAAATCATATATGAGTAATGTTAATGAATGAAATTAATCACGTACATACCAAAATTGCTAATGAGGCTGCTGATTTGCTTGCAAAGCATGGGTTGGCTACGAGTTCCAACATGAAGACTTTTGATGTGGTTCCTTCATTTATTTCTTCAGTTTTAGCAGCTGATGCTGGTTGTAATTTTCGTTCTAGAGTTGGTTAGTGTTCTGTGTTTTGGGGCTCAGCCACTTTTTATCAACAAAAAAATGAATGAAATTAAAATTAGGAAGATAAAAAGACTATTTTTTTATAAAAAAAATCATTAGAAAAAGTTAAAACTTAAAATGACACAGTTTTGTTAACGTGACAAATTTATACTTGAAGAGTAGCTAAGGTGAATTTAACTAGGACGATGGATACTTGACAGTCCAAAACCATACAATATTTTTCCAGTTCCTGCACCAGCCATGCACAATGATTTCTACATTGCAACTTTATACTACGCATCATGCTCGATTTCTCAGCTATCCATAGAACCACGGCATTTAACTGTTAATCTGTTATGTTATTGAAAAAGAGTCCAAGTTGACATTATAAAAAAAACAGAACCTAGCATTTAACTGTTATGTTATTGAAACCAGAGTCTAAGTTCGACTTTATAAATAAAACCTTCTGTTTAAATGTCAATAATTTTGGGATACATAGATACTGAGGGAAAGAAGCAAAAGCATGAAACCCTGGATTTCAAGGGAGATGGGAGGATATAAAAATATAAGTAAAAGAAAACAAAACTACAAAAATAGGAAATAAGACTATGAGAATGGTATTTAACCAACAACAAAGTCATATGGTTGAATATCATGACCACGATGTTAAAAAAACCAATTTTTTTAAGAACAAAGACCTGTGATTTTCAGCGACATACCGCATACAATAGTTAATAGTATCACAAACCATAGTTCCTCTCAAGAGGAATCAAACATGGACTTGGTGTTTAAGACCTACGTACAATTGATATCCTTAGGGTAGCAACACAACAGATCCCATGGTCTTCCGATTCTCCAAGTCTTCATGTGCTTTTGCTGCCTCAGACAATGGGTACGTCCGATTAACTCGCACCTTTAAGACACCAGAAGCAACCTTGGCAAACACCTCTCCAACAGCCTCCAATAGCTCAACCCGAGTGACATTATAATGCTTTAAAGTGGGTCTTGTCAAGAACAAGGACTTTGTAGCCAGGGATGATAATGGAACTGGATCAGGTGTACCTGATGACTGCCCAAAACTTACCATGTAACCTCGAGGCTTCAAGCAAGCCAAAGATCCCTGTACAAATTACAGCATATACATCATTAAGGATTTTTCTGACAAATACTTGTGAAATTTTGAAATCATAGAATCGGGAAAAACTGAAATCACAAATCTCAACAAATGAAAAAAAAATGCTTTAACCACGCTGATATCAGTGAGGTCATAATCAATGAAGTAAGCTAATGAGTATGGTTCTAGATATTACATTAATCAGACAATAGCCATAGTACTTTAGTAACCTTGGAACTTCAGGGCTCTAGTCTACTGATTAGAATCTATTATTTATCAACTCTTGCCCTCTGGGTTTGCTCATCAACATTACGTGTGTTTGTAACTAATAATATTGATAAATACAAATACTCATTTTGACATCATCACATTTCTAGCAAAGCCAATTGAGAAACCAATACTAACGGATGAAACACTATGAATTCATTTCTAAATGAGAAAAGTATTTAATTTGACTTCTTTAATAGGGGGTGGGAATTCAATAATATATGTAGAGTTTATCATCTAAGATCTGGTTGGTGTGTTGATGTTTTAGTTTTAAGTAATTATCAATGTAGGCTCAACTGATCCATATATCTATTTACACTTCTGGACACTTAATTATCATAAGAGAAGGAGAACTTCATGAATGAGAAAATGAACTATTGATGGAATACTCAAACATTTGATTTTGAAATCCTATATAGGAATAATATAACAGGTACTACCTCGAAGGTATCTTTTCCCACAGAATCATAGACTACTTCCACTCCATTGCCTGATGTAATTTTGTTGACACGGGCAACAAAATCTTCTTCTGTATAGATTATGACATGATGACATCCATCGTCCTTGGCCTGAGTTGCTTTCACTTTATTGGATACAGTTCCAATAACAGTTGCACCAAGATTATTTGCCCATTGGCACAATAAGGATCCTACTCCACCAGCTGCTGCATGTACAAGAATTGTGTGTCCAGGTTCAATCTATAAATTGACTGATATGTTAGTCTATGTTTAATCATCAAACAGGGGCTAGATTAAGAGAAATGCATGAGTTTCAGGATAAAGCATGAAGTTTTTAGTTAATATTAGTTATGATAACAACAAATGCCATATTTCTACAAATCACTAGAGCTCTATCCTCCACACAAAATAGTTCCATTTACTGTTTAAAAAATAAATAATTTACATCACTAATTGCTCGGTCTCACTTTTTTCTCTTTTCAGTCATCATATGTGAGCTGAAATATGATGAAAAGACAATCAATCATATATGGTTGGCTCTTGTTGCTATTGGATTAGAAGGGTTGCTAACTGAAAGTGATGACACCAAAAATAAGAATAAGTAGAGATTAAGTCTCTATTTACGTGCCGTGCTTGCAAAAACTTCTTATTTGGGTTGATTAGAGAGTTCAACTTCAACATGAGTTGAAGTTGTGCCAGGTCTGTGTTTAAAGAATATGAGGCGTAAGATAAAAAAAAATTGAGGTGAAAAATAATTTATCAATTAATTTTAATATTTAATTCTTAATAGATAAGTTGTTAATTTATTTAATCTATTTTATAATATTGTTGACTTCAGATAGATTTTAGACAATTCTAGTTTTAAATATTTTCGTTGGTGCTCTACTTGGGACATCATATACAGGAAGGAGGCAATCACATATTCACACTAAATGAGGAATATTTTCAGTTCAATAACTGTTGCATTTGACTAGATTACTCTTGATCCCTTTATTCTCCTCCTTTAAGGTGAAATCTCATTTACATCTTTTAAGGGCTTTGACATCATTGAATAATGAATAGAATTCCTTCTAGACTGTTATTAAACACCCAATAGCATGTTTGCTAGAAGGGAGAGGAGCAAGGTTCTGTGTCTAATTTTGTTCTAGAGTATTTAAAATTTTGTCATACATGGCATGTCACCATCCATCATGAGCTAGAGCCTTAAAATAGTCCTTGGAATTGTGAGAATTATGAAGTGAAGTGACAAAAGGATCTAGAGGACAGAGAAAGTTGCTCATAATAAATAAGTAAATAAATAAAAAATGGTTGATAAGTAACACAAGAATATTTACTATTTCTCTAATGGCAATGGGAAGAACTAGAGTTGAATCTTGTTATAAAGAGAATGACAAAGGTGATGAGAGTAAGGATCCAATTGCAAGGTGTGGAACTTAAGTCTCACATTGGAAGTACGAGATCCTAGTATTTTTCATATAAGCCATTGGGCTCTTCAACTACAAGAACTAGCTTGTGTAGTGTGCTTCTCTAAAGGTTCTTATTATGTGAGTCATTAGAGGGGCCTATATCTTGTTTTATAGCAGGAGTAACCAAGCAAGACACACTTAAGAGAATTGGGGAGTAACTTGGAGAACGAAGGCTAAATATTCTATGCAAAACATGTACGTAAAAAGAAATACAAGGAGGATAATAAGGTAACATAGAATGAGATGAAAGGATAATATAGTAGAAGAAATTCCAGTAATCAATAGACAAGCAACAGAGATAATGTAACCTATATCTATTTAAAGACATACACATGAAATAATAGGATTAACTAACTTAAAGTTTATAAGTGAATAATATTAATAATATGGGGAGTGCTAGCAATACACACTCTTCCATTGCTTAAAATGTATTAAAAACTTCAGAATTATGAGCGAGGTCTATTAAATAACGAGTGGGACTCAACAATTTTGTGATTTCTAATGGATTCCAACAAATAGTAGTGTTAAAAAGAGTGTGTTGCTAGCATTTCGCTCAACAATATAGATAGTCCCGAATAATGAGAGAATAGACGAGCATATAGTGAATCAATCTACCCTAGTGTACAAAAGGATATTTCTCTTACTAAAAAATATACTAATGAACGTCGGTAAAAACAAGAAGGGGTGCTTCAACAGTAAACATAGACACACCTTGAAACATTGTTGAACCAAATAACGAGTTGTCAAGCCCTTGGACATGATAGATGCCCCAACAATGGGGTCAATTGAGGGAGGGAGGGGAACTAGTTTATCTGCAGGAAGAATGTGTTCTTCAGCATATGAGCCCAGTGGTTGACATGAATAAGCTACAATATCTCCAACCTTCATATCAGTGACCCCAACACCCACAGCAGTGACCACCCCAACACCCTCCACACCTACCATACCACATTATTATCAGGGGAAAGCTAATGTTTCATATCTTATTTACTTTTTTTCTATCTGACGAGTACTAAAATATTAAGACTTCAATACTTTTTTCGTCCTTTAATTTAACATTTTTTTTTTCATTTTTGTCTTTGTAAAAGAAAAATCGATTTAGTCCTTTATATCTATTTAAATTGTATCGGTTCAATTTATTATTTATAAGAATTAATTGGATTATAAAAAAATCAAGAATTCTTAAGTAAATTCAGATTTATATAAAAATAAATAAAAATTAGTTTCATTATTACTGTTACTTACTGATCAATAAAAATATCTATAAAAAGTAAAAAGCGACTGGAAGGAAAAGCTTCATTTTTTTTATGGCTGCAAAATGTATTAATTTTTATCCGTCCTTAAATTGCTTGGAATAACACTTTGAAAAGTAAAAAGTACACTTTTAAGTAGTGAAAAAAAGTATTATCTAAAACGCTTCAAAGATAAAAAAAAAATAAACACATCTTACAGTGACTAAATATCTAAATCATTTCAAGGATGGAAAAAAAAAATTAAGCCAAAATATTAATTAATGTTTTGGTAACAGTAAGAGAATGGTACCTGGGGTGTAAGGTAAGGAGGGGACTTTATAAACTCCTGTGCGAAAGTAGACATCAATGAAATTAACCCCAACAGCTTTGTTCCTCACACGGACCTCGCCTTCTTTTGGCTCTCCGATATCCACATCCTCCCACTTCAGAACCTGTCACTCATCAATTCCACAATTCAGTGTTCAAAGAGCAAAGGACTATGTGAGTGAGAGAGAAATAAAAAAAAAGAGACCTGAGGGTCGCCAAGTTGGTGAACTCTGATAGCTTTCACCATGCTTGTAGTTGCCGATGATAACGAAGCTTTCGTGGTGGTTGCAAAGAAAATGAGCAGAAGAGTTCACTCTACTAGTGTACTGCTGCTTTGGAACGCCATCACGTAGAAAGGGTAAAAGGATGATAAAATGATATAACATTAAATATTATTACATTTTTTAAAACTATAAATAAATTTTCACTAAATAAAAAGATAGGTTATAAAAATATAAAATAAAAGTAAGTTCATGATAAAAATACTTAAATATGTTTTCTTTTTGGATAAGTTAATTTTTTATTTTTTACCTTTGTAAGTTTATTTTTTAAATTTTAGTTATAGTAAAATTGATGTTTTTCTAATTTTGGTTTTAATAATATTTTGTTTGTTTTTAGTCTTGATAAGTTTCTATTTTTTTAATTTTAATTTCTTTAAGATTTTAATTTTTTATTTATAATTATCATAAGTTTTCACTTATAGGATCAAAATTAGAAAAAAAAAAAATATAAACTTATAGAACT
>PYAF01001286.1:4563985-4580624 GCA_007407185.1 Glycine tomentella
TGTTTAATTTATTTCAATTAAAGATATCTATCTCAATTGCGTAAAAGTTGTGTCTAAATACGTTGGTGTGTATATGAAATGAAACCATAATATGATTTGACTTTCCTGTTTTGCATCAGTGTCGAGGATGTAATCTGTTGGGTATTTATGCTACGCCAACTTTACTTGCAAAGGAAAAATTATTTCTGGACCAAGGATGGCAGGTAGATCATGCAATTTTTGCTAGAAAAGAAGTTTTTGGTTTTATTTATTTTTTAAATATTACCATGCATCTGGTATGCGATTCAATTTACATTTCTGGAAAACCTTCTAAATAATGATGGAGAGTCATATAGGCATGAATAGTCTAAGAACATAGCAGACTAAACTAGAAATTATTCAGAGTCTACATTCTTGCCATCATAATTATTATCAACATCATCAGACATGGTTCATATCATGTAGTATTAATGTGTATTTATTCTATCACTAACATATTAATATTCTTATGCCTTTTATTTTTTCTGGGTATGAGAAGTCTGTTGCCTGGGACATGATGAGAGTTTATAATGATTTTATTGATGCCCAAGAAAGATGCAGGTATTTTTTCTTCTTTTTTTCTGTCGCTGAATTAGATTTGGAAGGTTATGTATTAAATTTAAAAATTATAGTGTTTTCTGATATTTTAATGGTAAAGGCAATTAGCTGAATAATAACAATAGACTAATTATCTTAAAATAGGATGATACTAGTTGTCTGCAACAGCAATAGCCTTGGGGACTGCGGAGATTAAAGTAGAGTAAATTTTATAAAACAAATTTATGGTACCCTTCTGTAGTCATCATGGTCCTTTTGTTATGTCTGGTTCAACAGTATAATTATATATTATGCACAAAAAGATTATTTTGATTAGGTTCTACTAATGTAAAAGTCATGGTGTACAAACATAATGATAGAAATAACCAAATTTCTTAGGGTGGGAAGGGTAGTGGTCCCACATCAGCTCTGCCTAAGTAAGCATCGGTAATAATTGCTTTTTCTTGGTGCATCGATTTCTTGGCTTCTCTTTTAAGGAAGCATTTTTCCTGGTTTTGTATTCCTATAGCATTTTAATCTGTAGAAGGTACTACGTTCTACCAATATCTTGTGATTGTATATGATGGAACTGTTTGATTACTATTAGATACTAAAGTTCTGATCTTCATATGAAAGTCAGTTCTTTCTTCCCTGATTCTCCATCCCCTCTGTTCTTTCTATCTACTTTATGTTTGGTGGCCTGTTTCTTTCTTTAGTAAATTTTGTCTAAAGATACTGATTTGTAAATATATCGTTTAGGATTGAACCGCTGGAATTGTTTGATGAATTTGAAGAGTGGGACATGATGCAGGCAAGTCAGCTATTTATTATTGTTCTGTTGTTAGTTGTTTGCTATAAAAGTGTCTGAATTTTTGCTGGGGCCTTGAATTTTTTTTGGGGGGGGGGGGGGGGGGGAGGTCTAGGCCATTGTTTATCATCTCTCATTTCAAGTGGGGATGTGAATTGTTTGTTCTTTTTTTATTCATTGGTCAGAGACTAAAAGTAAATAAGAATTCATGATGTAACCAATAGTAAGTTGAATGAAAGTACTTGGTGATTACATGACCCACAATTTAAATCAATCCATGAATAAAGTGACCGTGTGTATTCTTTATAATATTTTGCCTGCATTGAATTGAAATTAGAGACCACATTACTTTTACTGTACCATTTTTAGCAATCTTAGATTATCATCACGATGAGTGAGATGACAAGATAATAATTTGGAATAAGGATGAGGTGGGGAATTGGATTCTGTTTCTGAAGATGATTCCAAACATGAAAATATAATATGATTGTGGTGGCTGGAACTATATTTATTCCATATATCCTATTTCTTTTTTAGGAGCTATAGTGGACTAGCATTGACTTTGATTTTACATCCATGATGCAGGGTCTTTTTGGGGATTTTGGTTTTGTTAATGACAACAGTGGGCTTCCTTCGTCATGAAACACGGGGATACACTCTAATAGCATATATCACTCTTGCCAAGTATCATATATGGCTGTAACTGTTAATACAGCAAGTATCACGGTGGCACATGCCGGCTCACTGCAGGGGATGTTGTCTGGTGAAAAAGGTTCTCTCAGCAATGCAACTTGTTGGTTATTGTATGAGAATTCGACCATATAGATTATCAGTATCTTTGTATAGATCCCTTGAGAATTGTTTGTTGACACAAAGCATAGATACTTTCCATTTTCTGCTAGCTGTTTGGCAAAGAAAACATGGTGGCTCTTCCACAGCACCAAGCCACCAACTATTAAAGTCACATTACACTCTAGTCTGTGTGCGGATGTCCATGTGACAGAAATATGAAAATAGTATGTATTGTTTTTCAACACAACGGTTTTTCTATGTTTTGCATTGCTTTAAACACTGAAGTGGAATCAATGAGAATTGGTAAAGAATCGAGTGAAGTACTAATGTACTATTGTAACTATTGTAGCTGGATTTGGATTAGGATTGATACAATCGCACTAATAAGGCACTATTATATATCGAAAGTCAACCATTGCATACAAAGTATAAAAAGAAGGTAACAACTAACAAGGTTCTAACTAAATAAGTATAAACATAAAATTGTACGTATAATAAGCAAACAACTAATGTTGTATCAACATGAATACTGCGGGACTAAATTCAATTTTTATTTCTTTGAGTATTTTCTTCCCATTCGGCTCTCGTATATACTGACTCTCAAATTGTTAAATAACTTCTTTTTTACGTTTATTATTAAATAATTTTTAACTCAAACACATAGATATCATTTCCTTCCGTTTTATAAAAATTATCGTTTTAAATTATTTTATATAAAAAGTTAATAAATAAATGAAAAAATGACAATTTTACAAAATTAATCTTATGATTATTAATTTATTTTTAATTTTTTAATCCATTACAAGGTAAAATAATAATTATATTAAGATAAATTTATTTTTTTATAGGATAATTATTATTTAAATGAGGGAGTAATAATTTAAACTAAAAGATTATGACACTAGTACCACAATCATGCAACATGATTACATTTGCGAAAAGTTGTGCTATATTTCGGTAATTTCTTCAGACTTTGTTTTAGAATGATTTGGTTGCAGTAATAGATTTCGGTTGTTTTAGAATTTGAGTTTTAAGTCTAGTTTAATTTCAAATGAAAATATTACTAAGTATTTATTTGTTTTGTTAAGAAATTTAGTTGGTTGTTTTTAATGAAATCTTTCATTTTGATCATATTTTTTATTTATAAAATTTAAATTCGAGAAATTACTTAATTATTATTCATAAAAAATGTTTGTTGTTGATGATTCTTCATTTATATATATATATATATATATATATATTATATTTTAGTGTATAATTGGATAATATGGGATCTTTAATCCAATTCTCTCTCACATGTAAATTGAATATCTTGAAGAAAGTAAGGTTTATTGGACTGAATATTTATAAATGTTCTCGTAATAACCTTATAACAGAGATGATATCATATAGGTTTGACAGCAATTAATAAAATAGACTTTCATGTCAATCTTAAAATATGTTTATCTTTTAAAAGATATAATGAATATACCAATAAAGCAGCATATATATGTTTAGGTAGTAATTAAAAGTACTAAGGACAAGAGGTACTATATAAAATTATCTTGTTTGTTTTGTTTTATGTTTCTTGCATTGATAACTCGCAGTCACAGGTCTATAAGAAATTATCTTTTATATAAAATAATTGAGTAATATACTAAAAACATTATGCTAATGATACGGAAAAATCAATTTGTTTATATTTAAATCTTTTCATATAAGGTTTATGTACACTCATTGTCAAAAGAAGAGCCAAATTTTCGTTGGGAGGATAGTCCCAATGTAGTGTAAATGTTTTTTACTTAAACGATATTGTAGGGCCTTTTTAATTTTTTTTTTTTTTTTTCTACCGAGGGGACTTTTTTTTTTAAAGATTATTTGTTTTTCGCTGTACAAACGAAGAAGAAAAAAGTGAGTTCTATAACCATAGTGTAACAAACAAACAAAAAATTTGAAGACAGTCTAATATAATAGAATTTTCCTTTCCTAAACCAAATGTTTCCTCCCATCCGACTCAAACAGTTATACCAAATAAAGATTAAGAAAGTTTCAAACTCTATAAAACCTCTCATCTAGATTAACCTTTAATAATAATAAAAATACCGGCTATTTTAGATATAAAGAAAAAAGAGAAAAAGAAAGTGAAGCACAATACTATATTATGTAGTAATTAGCATAGTAATTGAAGAAAAAAATTAATCATATTATTAATATAGAGTATTTTATAAAACCCAACTCTAATATCTTATTTAAAAAGAGGGAGTTCACGACTTATTAATTCTTGAAACTTTTGGATATAAGGTAAAAGAATAGTTAGATGAGTCGCGTGTGGTCAGCTTCACGTTTTGCTTACTCACCCTAGTTCCCCTGTCTCAATAAAGGCCACCATATCCTCATCTTTTTGTCTCAGACATTACTCATACTTTTTTATTTTCTTCTTTCCAATTTTTTTTTTTTTTACTCCATCACACCCCACGAGAAATTTATCACGTTAATAATCTTTTTACTGCATTTCTTGGTCCAAAAGTTTTTTGGAAGTTGGAAGAGTATTTCCTTTTGTTTTTAAAGGATCCTCGAGTTACTAACAAAATGACTTTACTTTTAAAAGACCTTTTTCTGTAAACTTATCTTTGTAATCCATTTTTCTTTTAATTATCTTGATTTACTCTTTAACTTATCAGCTAATGGCATACCACTATCTTTCATTTGAAGAATTGAGGTCCAATTAATAAATGTATTGGTTAGGTTAATTACATTTCTTAAATATTTTCATTTGCTATTTTTTATGGGACTTTGGAATAAATAGAACTATCCTCCTATATAGCGCCTAACCTTTCAAACAATTATCACAAATCACCAAAATTGTAAACATATACTTATCTTGTCTTGTTCAATGATTGCAGAATACTAATACAATGGTCTCTAAATCACAATATATAATATACTATATAATTATTAATTTACTACTAATTAGATTTTGATTCTTATTTTGCTTGATTAAATAGTAGTTAAAGAGCTACTGATTTCCATGTATATACAAAAACTCAGATTGTTTCTCCATGTCATATGTCAAATTTCATTAATCTGTCAATTTTTATTAACAAATTATAAATCTAATTCATTAAAGGCAAAATCAGCCCTGAGTCCATTTCTTCTTATCATTTTTTGAGCCTGATTATTCAAACTAAAAAAAATGAAACAAATTTAAGGCACAATATATACACAGACTGACAGAACAACTATATTAAACATTTTACCACTTACATGCTGAAAAATTATGAAAAGCTCTTGACTTATTTTTTATGGCTATGTTGCTATCATAAGAAAGTCAAATCCATGTCACCAAGGGAAAAAACAAACACAGATTATCCTATGTTTTTGGGACCAGAACTAAGTATGTAAGTTTACCAAATATCCAACTATGGTCGAAAATAAATCTATGAAGCCTAACACTAAAACTTATAAAGTCAAGAAGCAAATCCATTAATTGAAACTTTTGTTATCATTCCAATTTGATGCCCAAACCATGATCCCCCAAATGAACAAGACACAAGTTAGTTGCATGCCTCATCCTTCAAATTGTAGCAGGACAAAAAAACCAAACAATGCAACCAATTAAAATTCTAATTCAATAAATTCTCCCCGAACCAACAAGGTTAACTGCATCTTGATACAAATCAAGATCTCCATATGTCCTTATAAGAGCAGTCCATGTCATAGAACCTTTAAGTGGAACTGCATTGAACACCAAATTAGCTTTATTAATATCTCCAAATGAACCATACATATTAATAAGTTTTGCTTCTGCAGAAACAAAACGGACTGATTTGAAGTCCCTTTTCAATATCAGCCTGTGAATTTCCTTCCTGAGCTTTAGAAGTTTTAGTTCACCACAAACACTCAACATCCTTCCTATAGCAACAGAGTCTGGCCTATGCTTTGACAATTGCATTGATCTAACCACACAGTGCTTCACACAGATATCCATTTTCAATATACGAATCAATCATGGCGGTCCATGAAATCACATTCCTTTATTCCATATTATCAAACAATCTTCTAGAATACTCAACAACACCACACTTAGAGTACATTGTCATCAATGAAGATGTTACAGACACATTAGGCAGAAACCAATGTTTCAAAGCATAAGCATGAATCTGCTTCCCTTGTTCCAAAGCCCTCAACTGTGCACAAACTGGAAGAACAGTGGCAAGTGTCACCACATCAGGCCTGCTGCATCCAAATCGTGGACCTCAGTGCCTGCTCTAGTTTCCCATTCGCAGCATACCCTGCCATCAGAGCTGTCCAACAAACCACATTCCTGTCCTTCGAACCATAAAAAACCCATCTCGCCGAAATCGTATCCCCACACTTGCAATACATATCAATCAAAATCAAAGCAGACTGAACTGGCACCAGCTTAGAGTATGACTTTGTTTTCACAACATAAGCATGAAACTCCTGACTCAACCTCCTAGCACAAACCTCCCCAATCACAGGAATAACAATTGTCATCACAACTGAATTCGGCTTCACTCCCTCCTCCACCATCCACCTCACATACTCCAACACCTCCCTCTGCAACCTATTGTGCACAAACCCAGAAAGCATCGCACCCCACGCAACAATATCCCTCTCGGGAATTTCCTCAAACAACCGGCACGCAAGCCTAACTTTCCCACACTTGAAGTACATATCAATCAAACTACTTCTAAGAATGTAGCTATCCACCAATCCAAAACAAAACAACCATTTTTAATTCTCTAGTCAAATTAGTTCATCATCACAAACTAGACCCATTAAGTACATGTAGGGACCTCTTAACTAACTCTAAGTCACATGCAAGGAAGCACCGACACTCCGAAACAGGGGTCTTATCTAGTCCGACACTCCTCGACACTTCGACACGCTCCGACACGTTCCAATACCGTGTCCGACACACGGTCAACAACTCCGACGCATTGATTGGTTTCGACACGTGAATTTGACCGTGTCAGACACGGTCAAAGGCGCAAAGAGAGGCGGCGTCGGCCTTGAAGAGGAAGGCCGTAAGGGTGCCCTCGCACGCCTCGTACAGCCACGCGCTCTCGTGTCACGTCGGTGAGACGAGGAACCTCCCGTCGCACGTGGAGTAGAGATAAGTGGTATGGGAGTGGTAGAAGACAAAGGCTGGGCGATGATGTTGTGTTCCATCATTCCATTAAGATAAATGAAAAAAAAAAAAGAGAAGAGGAAGAAGAAGGAACAGTGAGAGATGGTGTGTGCGAAGTCTGAACGTGGAATAGTTTTTTTTTCTCTCTCCAGTGATTGAGAGAGAGGGTGTGGGTAAAGAGGTCTGGTTTAATTTTTGTTCTCCAGATGAAGGAGTAGAGCACGATTTATATAAAATTATAAAGTAAATGAGAGAGCGGGGGTGGATAAAGAGGGTGAGGTTTAGTTTATTAGTTTAACTTGGATGAAGGAGCAATGGATCACGAAATGCATGTACAGTTTAGTTTATTAGTTTAATTTGGATGAAGGAGCAATAGAGCATGCGAATTTGGATGAAAGAGCAATGGAGCACGGAATGCATGCACAGTTTAGTTTATTAGTTTAATTTGGATGAAGGAGCAATGGAGCATGCAAATTTGGGTGAAGGAGCAATAGAGCACGGAATGCATGCATAGTTTAGTTTAATTTGGATGAAGGAGCATTTGAGCATGAAATGCATGCACATTAATAGAGGGGTACATGTGAGCATTGAGAGGGATTACATTGATAAATATTATTAGTTTATTTTAATTTTTTTAACTTATTAAATATTAAAAATGAAATATAAGCTATATAAATTAAAAATATTATTTAATATTAAAATGTATCTCAACGTGTCGAAATTCATAATTTTTTGAAATTGATGTGTCAAAGAGTCGAGTCGTGTAGTGTCAAGTGCCACATGTCGGTGTCGGTGCTACATAGGTCACATGCAAACCCAAGTAATAAAACCCTCCTCATCACATCCCATTTCCAAGCCATCCCCATAAATAAATAAAAAAAAAAGCCACTCTACAAAGCCATACACAATACACATTTACACATATACCCTAGAATTTTAGAAAACAACAACTAAATAAATTGCAGTGCCAATTGAATTGGATAGCATGCATTGTTATGCATTCATTTACATCAACCTGTAGTAACAAGTGTTGTTTTCACATAGAAGAAGCTCATGGCCTTTCCCACACGGGCACCTAACTGTAATTATGAACCTGTCAGCCCAATCAACACTAACAAGTTCTTCATGATCTTCACCTCCCAAATCATCCTGCAAAAACACACAGATTGAACGTAAAACAACACATTCTAATTATATTATATTGTATACTATAAATCTTCTTAGCAAAGTTAAAGAAGACAAAGCCACACACATACCTTTACATAGTTAGCAGCTGCACATGCTTCTTCTCCACCATCTTTCTCCCCATATTTAATAACTTCATCCAGTCGCTGCATCATCTCTTTAATACGCTCCTTCATCCTTATCAGTCTCTGTAATCAAAACCACAAGAGAAAAAAAATACCATTATTCCAAACTCAAAACAGATCAAAAACTTATTATTCACAAAAGAAAAAGAAGAAGATCAAAAACCCATTATACCACAGAATCAGGCGTGACGATTTCTTGAGAGCTCAAAGAGGGGACAACCTTGACTGGGGAAGGAACAGAGAGATGTGACACGCTTTGTTTGAATCTTGGCGGAAGGGTTGGCAGCCCGGAGCGTCTTTTCGGATGAATGGATTGCTCCGATTTAGGAGCAGGAGCCGGAGGGGTGCAGGGGTTGGAGACGCCGCGGCGAGGGACGGGGAAAGAGTCGCGCTTCATGTGATTTGTTGTGACATTATTGGAGCAGCCTCTGCCGCCGTTGGTGAGGTGTTTGCGGTGGTGTTGCGGTGGCTGTGAATAATCCATTTTTATTGCGGTGACTCCAATCTTTATTTATTTATACTAAAAGTCTAAAATAAGAATAATATTATAATAAAAACAATGTAGGACTTTTCTCGCTGGTTTTTTCATGCTAAAATATCGTCTATATGTACAAGTGGCCCAATTAATATTACTTCTTATACAAGTTAGAGCATCTATAATGGGAGATACTTAGTGAGTTTCTTAGCCTAAGCAACGGTTTCTTCCGAGTTCTTCCGCATTGGAGCAAAGTGATGTAGCGGAACGGTTTATTAAAAAATGGATAACATTCCTTATATAAGGAACTGAAACTTACGAATAAAATATTATTCTCCTCATCAACTACCCGTAAAAAAAAAAGAGGAAAAATACCAAACTAGAGGTCGCCCGCATGGAGAATGAGGCTGCGACGATGATGCGACTCGGAAGAAGCCGCATGCATGGAGGAAAAGATCGACACGTCGCACGAGGTGGACAGAGGGTGAGGTGGAGGTCGCGTACATGGAGGAAGAGATTGACATGGTGGAGATAGAAGAAGAGGTCCCGCGCACAGGGTGGTGCTGATGGAACGGGGAAAGCCGGCATGGCGGAGACGATGGTTTGGGTGAGGGAAGGTCACACGGAGAGCGATGAGCAGAGAATCACAGAAAGAATAAGCACAAAAAAAAAAAAAAAAGAACCAAGGCTATGGAATTAAGAAAGAAGAAAAAGAAGTACAAAAAGAAAGAAGAATGACTAGGGAAGAAGGATTTGAAAGCACATGGATTTAAATTTGAAGGGTTAAGTTTTCTTTTTATAAAAAAAAAAAACAAATTTCAATTGAGAACAGAAATAAAAACAAAATGTTGAAGGGTTAAAATAAACATATATTCCAATCAACTTAAAATAGAATATATAAAAAAATAATTTATATTTTATTTTTCTTCAATTATTCATAATATTTTTTTTATTTGTATATATAAAAAATAAAATAAAAAATATTAAGTTATATTAAAAAAATTTAAATATGTAGATTTTTTTTGAATTTTTTTATAATTTATTGTATTGGAGTAAACTATTGAATGAATTCCTTAAGAATTATACGATATTATAAGAATCACAAAAAATAATCCAAGAAAAAAAAATTGTTGTGTGTTGCCCCACTACCATAGTAGCCATTCGATATCAGCTTTTCATGCCCTGCATGTTGCCTCAATAACGCCGATAATTATGGAGAATAAGTAATTTCTTCATACCTTGCTTTAGAATGATTTGGTTGCAGTAATATATTTCGGTAGAGATTGTTTTAGCATTTGAATTCTAAGTCTAGTTTAATTTCAAATTAAAAGGTTACTAAATATTTATTAGTTTTGTTAAGAAATTTAGTTGATTATTTTTAATGAAAATTTTCATTTTGATCATATTTTTTATTTATAAAATTCTACTTCGAGACATTACTTAATTATTATTCATAAATAACGTTTGTTGTTGATGATTCTTTATATATATATATATATATATATATATATATATATATATATATATTACTTTTTAGTGTTAATTGGATAATTTGGAATCTTAAACTCAATTCTCTCTCACATGTAAATTGAATATCTTGAAGAAAGTAAAATTTATTGAACTTAATATTTGTAAATATTCTTCTAACAACTACCTTGTAAAAATATCATATAGATTTGACAACAACTAATAAAATAGACTTTCATGTCAATCTCAAAATATGTTTATCTTTTAAAATATATAATGAATGTACGATAAAGCAGTTTGAGAATATTCGAACTCAAAATCACATTCAAAGTATATATAGTAAGTAACTAAGCAAGGTTCTAACTAAATAAGTACAAATATAAAATTATACATATAATAGAGCAAACAACTAATGTTGTATCAATATGAATATCAAGGGACTAAATTTAAATTTATTTCTTTGAGTATTTTATTTTCTTCGCCTTTCGTATATACCTCTTAGATTCTTAAATAACTTTTTTTTTTGTTTTTAAAAGACCCTCGAGTTACTAACAAAATGACTTTACCTTTAAAAGACCTTCTTCCTGTAAACTTATCTTTGTAATTCATTTTTCTTTTAATTATCTTGATTTACTCTTTAACTTATCAACTAGTGGCATACCACTATCTTTCATTTGAAGAATTGAGGTCCAATTAATAAATGTATTGGCTAGGTTAATTAAATTTCTTAAATATTTTCATTTACTATTTTTTTATGGGACTTTGGTATTAAAAAGGATCATCCTCTTATATAACGTCTAACCTTTCAACCCATAGTACACTGAAATGAGTTGACACATTTAATGTGATTTGAAAATAGTATGACATGTTTTGACAAGTCTAATAGAATTCGAAGGACTACCTATCTAAAAATAAAGAGAAAAATTACTGAAGTTTATCCTTTTTAGATAGATATCTTAAACTTCCATTTCATCCTAATTAATTTATTTGTTAAATTAACATAATGAATTCCTGAATTGAGAAAAATAAATATACTTGAGGCCAGTGCATTTTTGTGCTTATTAGGAATAGTAATTAAGCAGAGCTAGTACTTGCTCCCCTCCCTTACTTGCTCTCACGCATGAAATCCGTTATTTACTCAATTCACACCCACATCGGAATTTGATGGATATCTATAAATATGCATGCATGGATATCCATCTATTTTTTTTAAGGAAATATGTATTAGGTTTTGAAACAATAAAAAATATTATAAAAAAATCAAAATTCAAACGGATAACACAAAAGGTGATCACTTGAAAATTCCTCAATCGTCAACCAATACATCAAACCCATCAAAAATTAAAAAATCTCACACTAATTATTCATATATAAAAAGAAAAATAAAATAGCCAAATTAGATCTTAAAGTAGTACCCGAGCACTATGTAGTAATGCATGAAGTTAGCCTGCAAAAGCAAATGATGATGACCTTCAAACAAGCTGTATGCGGTGTGTGGGAGGAGCTCTAGGCAATGCAATAAGATCCACGTACGGATGGGGTTGGAAATGGTCAAGGGAGCTTTTGATTGAATGAGTGAATGATTATGAAGGAGGGAGAAAGTAGGTCTAATGATTAATTAAGGATGAAATGAAATTAAGGCAAATTTCCTTCCTCTTTCTTTATATTTCTTTTTTCATGTGATAATCAAGTTGTTATAATTATAGAAATATTAAGTTCATGAGTTATACTATGAAATTGTGAGAGAGACTTATTGAACATCGTCTAAGGAGGGAGATAAAAGTTTCTGTAAATCAATTTGGATTTATGCCAGAAAAATAATCATGGAAGTTATTTTCTTGATGCGACAATTAATGGAAAGGTATAGGAAAAAGAATAAAGACTTACATATGGTGTTCATAGATCTTAAGAAAGCATACGATAGGGTTCCAATAAAAGTCTTATGATGGACTCTTGAGAAGAAAAAGATAGCATTAAAGTATGTTAGTGCAATCAAGGATATGTATGATAGGATTACCACATGTCTGAAAGCTTGTAATGGAACATCAAGGTATTTCCCTATCATGGTAGGTGTTCATCAAGGTTCAACTTTTAATCCTTATCTCTTTGCCTTAGTGATGAATGAACTAACGAAAGATATCCAAGAAGAAGTGTCGTGGTGTAGCTTTTTACAAATGATATCGTACTTATTAATGAGACCAAAGACGGTGTTAATAGAAAACTGAAATTGTGGAGAAACACTTTGGAGTCTAAAGAATTCACGATCAGCAAAAGCAAGACAGAGTATATGAAATGTGAGTTTTCAGAAATAAGAGATAGTGATCAAGACACAGTGCATCTACTTAGTCAAGAGATATCCAAGAAAAATATTTTTAGATACTTGTGATCAATTTTGCAAAAAGGTGGTGAGATTGGTGAAGATGTTAATCATAGAATCAGAGCAACATGGATGAAAAGGCGAAATGCATCGGGGTGATCACAAAATTCCCCTTAAGTTAAAAGGAAAGCTATATATAACAACTATAAGACCAACAATGTTATATGGAACCGAATGATGACCATCACATAAGCAACATGAACATAAATAGGGGTAATAGAAATGAAGATGTTAAGGTGGAGTTATGGTTATACGAAGATGGATAAGATAAGAAATAAGGATATCCGACGAAAAGTAGTAATAGTACCGGTGTGTGAAAAGATGAGGGAACATAAATTTAGGTGGTTTGAACACATTATGAGACGATAATTGGATGCTCCTATAAGAACAAGAGTTTATTACCAAGAGCTCGATACGAAAAGAGTTAGAGGTCAACTAAAACTTACCTGAGAAAAGGTAGTTAAATAATACCTAATATAATGAGATATAGATTGGAGAATGATATCTTTTAACATTAGTATTTCTGTGTTTTGTCGTGCCTCTTTTTTAGTTATTTTCCTCTTCATTATTCCCTCCTCATTTAACCCTCTTTTTTTTTTTTTTTCTCTTTTGTCTTATTTTCACTTTTTCTTCCTTTCTCCTTTTCTCTTTCTTCATCTTATTTTGGATTTATTATTAAGTTTATCTACCACCAACCCCAATTAACTTGGGTTAAATGTGATGTTGATGTTGTGATTATGACGTTGGTCTCAAATATTTAGAAACTTAATTGATTATTAATCTCTGTCAAAAATTTATTGACTATTTTTAATGAAGTATTTTTTTGTTAATTATAAAATTTTTTCCATTTACACAATTTAAATCTAAAATCTTAAAAATTTGAATTCAGTATGACTTCTATCTACTAATCATATATTGCTTTTCTCTATATATAAAGTGAGAGTATTTGATTATAATAAATGAAAATATAAATTCGAATTACCATATATATAAAGCAAAAATATTAGCAATACATTTTTTTAATATATTCTATAATATTGACAAAATTTTGTTAGAAATTGTATTATTTATGTAACGAATCTCACTCATAATTTTGTTATTTAAAATAAATTTTAATCAATAACAAAAAGTATTAGAAAATATGTTCTAAAAACACATATGGGTGTGATTAATATTAAATGTTACAGTTAGCAATCACATAACCACATAAAAGAATATAACATGTATTTATCTTTCAATTTTCACCATTCATATGTGGGTGTAAACTTAATTATGTAATTTAATTATTGAGTATACTTTAGTTCCTATTAATTATCTCCTTGTTAACAAACATGTACTGAGGATTTAAAAAAATGAAAGGACAAGAACAAAAATATAAAAATGAGGTTCAATTGTATTTTTGAAATATTTTAAAATTAATTAAGCTTTTTGAAACAAATTAAAACCTTTTTTTAAAGCTTTTGAAATAAGTGAGAAGGCAAAGAATGATATATAATTTTTTAAAAAAAAAATTTGGACAATAATGATAATAATAAATTGCCATACTGATAATTCTGTTTAGTTTATTAATAACTTAATTATTCTACTTATTAAATGATTTTTCTGCGAATTTCAAACTATATGTTATAAAAAGATAAAATCGCTGGAGGCTGTTTTCTACCGTGGGGATTTGCAATTTGCACTTTATCAGCACTGGCATGATCCTCAGCTCCGAAACTTCAGAGGAGTAACATCATACTGAAATTTCAGAGGAGTAGCAGGACCCAGTTGGAGTAGTGCTAATTGGTGCCTCCACACCACATTTTAGATAAATAGTTTGTTAATCAATCCATTTTGGTATTTTGTTTGAAAAGAAAATTTACAATAAGGATTAAACTTATATATGGAATCATATGCTTAACTCATCTTAAGAAGTACGAGAAAATCTTTTGACTTTATGTTGTGTATGCTTTCCACCTGCTTCAAATCTTCTTTATTGTCCCCTTTCCTGTTTCTTTCTTTTCTGTTTATAACTTTTTTCATATAGGATACTTTTTATTATTTTAAGAGAAATATCATCAACAATTTTTTTTTATAAATACACATTATTAATTAAAATTTATTAGATTTACAAAATAATGAGTCTCACTCTTTTTTCTATAAATTTCATTCATAGTTTCAATATTATTCTAATAAATTTTAATAAATAATAAAATGTGTTAGAGAATATGTCACTAAGATTCTATGAAAGATAATAAATAATAATAATAATTAATAAGTTATTAAGTCGAGTGGTATAATATGACTCGATTTTTTTAAGCTATGACTTGAATTTGAGTTTTATGTATTAAAAATATAATTAGAAGAAAATTTAAGACTCCACTAATTAAAAAGATTAATAAATAATTGTTTGATAAAAAATTAATTATCAATAAAGTTGGTAAATATTTCATATGAATAATAATATTTTGATAATAAAAAAAAATATGAAAGATAATAAGTTGAAGCTAAGTTTTATCATCCCTAGTTTGCTGGCCTTGTAGCGTGTATATCCCTTTCTAATATGGCTCTATATTACTCCATTATTGAGAAATATGTCTAAAGTGAAGGCCGAAAACACGATAATTTCCAGTATGAAAAGGAACCTTAAAATGTCATTTTCTTTTATCATAATGTTCTCAAGTTGAACAATTATCAAATGTGAGATCAGAAAATTCTGCAGCATCCTATAGAGAAATGAATTACTCAAGACATGTGGGACTGTACAGCTTAGAACAGCAAGACACCTTTGTTGTATTGTTAGTGAGAAGTAATATTATCAAACAAATAAAGGTGTTTCGTTGGATGAGGTTGCCGATACAAATTGTCTTCCTATAGGTGAAAAATGGGAAGGATTACTATAAAGATTTTGAGTGATTTTATTTGTAACTATTTTGTCTTATAACCTAAGAAATTTCTTGCCTTTTCACGGGAGTCGAATGCATCTATTGTTTTATTTTGAAAGAAAACAAATTTGATGACTAGATTTTGTGGGGAAAAATTGATGCCTTAGTTTTCAAGGACAATGTGCTAACGTTCAAAGAACCCCTTATTGAGAGTCAATAGCTGGATTCCAAGCTATTAAGGTTAGAAATGAAATGGTAGAACTTTCGGAAACTCCAACAACAACAAGCCATATTTAAAGCTAATTGCTAGATTTATACAATTACAATGCAAAGTGTTTTTACATCCTAATCGTTCTCCTAATGCAAATCAGCCATACAATTACAAATATACAATATACAAAATGTTGGATATTTGATGAATTCCTAATGCATAAAAAGATTTATAAAGTTTTGATAATAATAAACAATGAATGTCACATTATTAGATTTATTACACTAATGATAATTATTTAATTATTTGATATTTTGAAATTACTGATATTTTGGATTTATGAAGATCAATATAATTGAGAAGATTATTGGAAGAATTCTGAATATTGATATCATTCAAAATGACATGGAATTAAGACACTTTGTTTCTATTTTTTTAATTAAATATTATGTAAGGAGACTAGAAGATTGATCTTACAAAGATATTTGCCTTAAATTACATTGCATAATAAAATAAAATATTTGTTAAGATTACATTAAAAAATATGATAGAATATTTTACAAATTGCAATAAGAACTCCACATCAATCAATAAATAGTGAAGCCTCAATAAACATATTAGAATCCAATAACATAATACCAATAGA
>PYAF01001286.1:4580724-4612759 GCA_007407185.1 Glycine tomentella
GATTACTCAATACTTATAATAAGAAAAAGTAAAGTTCATAAGAATCATAGTATATTTTCTTCCAATAAAAACAAGGATGAAATGCATGTAGTAGAATATACCTATTTAGGAACTACAAAAATAAAATAATAAATATATTAGAACAATCTATATTAAATACGATAGAATATTTTTAAGATTGTATTGCATAATATTAATAAAATATCTTTAAGATTGCATTGCATAATATGATAGAATATATTTTAGGATTGCATTCAAAAATTTGTTAAAATCATATGCTTAAATTAATATAAATAGAAACATATTTTGATGTTTAAAGTGCGCATTCCATTCCAAATAATATTAGAGCTTTAGATAGTTTAGGAGAGAATTATTCTGAAATCATATAGAACCATTTGACAAGGCTGATTCTTCAACTCTCCATTAGGATTTAAAAATATTTATTTGCTTAAGGAATAAAAGTATAAAAGTAACTATTTTATTGTATTTTTCTTTTTGACTTTGGAAGAGGTCGCAACTAGTAAACTAGGATATCAATTCTGTCTCTATTCTTGGTAAATTGAGACGTGCGATTTTTGGCTGGGAAACAAGGATAACAGTCTGTCTCTATTTTTTGTAAATTGAGACGATAACTTTTTACTGAAAATCAAGGATACCAGTTAGGATAATTGTTGTGTAAGGATAGACTAGGAAACTAGGATACTACGAACTCTTGTATATAAAGTTATCATATTGAAAGTCCATTGAATTGATTATCTAACTTGAACGTCGTGATTTTTTACCCAATTAGATTTTTTTAAGTTAAAATTAACTGTGTCTCCTTTATCTCTTATCTTCATATTATTGCTTTAAATTTAATTTTAAATTATGAATTATTTTATAAAACTCAATTGATCCCTTCTTAAAATCATATGGGCCAAAGACAAAATACTACACTTGTTGGGTAATAAAAACTCATGATAAATATGCTTTAAAGCTAATTAGGATTAAAGTCAATAAATTTAAGACACATGATAATTTATAATTAAATGATTTAAAAAAAAATTCACACTATATTGTCAGGGTGCAGATTATTTCCTCTAATTATAAAAGTTACCAAATTCACCATTCAAACTAATAGTATAGATAATATAAAAAACTCTTTACACACTATTGGTGCATATATTAATTATTCCTGAAGTAATGATATCATATGACATTGGTCATTTTGAGCAGTACCTTATAATTCAAAGTAACCTACAAAAGGTTGTATGAGAAAAAGTAAGTAATCAAATAGGAGAAGAGAACAACATACAATGCCGTTGAAATGTAGGTTATGAGCACCAATAAAGAACGACCTCCCTGCCACCAAAGAAGCAACTATTGTCAGCTATATATATAAACACTTAAGGTTTTGTAATTGCAATTGCATACAAAGGAGAAAAGAAGAAAAGGAAGAAGAAGGCATTCAATTTTGAACGGATTGGATTTCTTTAGTTCACTGGGCCCACCATTCAAAAGGTCAAGTCATAGACCAAAAATCAACCTTATTTTCATTAGGACAATTTTTAATTTTCTCAAGAAGAAAAGTGTGCACTATTTGTGAGAATCCATGATTCAGAAGAGTGAAAAAAGAAAAAAGAATATAACTAAACAATGGTATTTACTCAAAATGAAAAAATCATTTCACGAGTATATTGTGGCTTATATAGCCAATTTTAACAACACTAATAATAACAAATAATTTTTTTTTTATTATTATCAAGAAACAAGTACAAAATAATATCATGTAATGGCAGCAAGTTAGCGTCACTTTTCGTTGTTATATCTTTATTTTTTTTTACATTATGCGTCCCATACAAATCGAAAAGATACCCCCATTAGGGATGATAAAATAGGTCAGTCCGGTGGACCAGCCTGCATGGTCCACAAAAAAATTTGGGACGGACTGAGATTTTGAACCCACACTCATTAAACGGGCCGGGCCAATCTAACCTACAAAAATGTGGGTCAAATGTGGGTCAGGCCAGCAGTCCATCAATAAAAAAATAATAAAATATTTAATAGGTAATTAAATGAGTAGTTTAGAATGAGAGTGACTAAGAAGAAGTGAGTGATTTTAAATCCCTACATTTCTATTTGGAACCTAATAATGAGCTATACTACATGTACAAATATGTTTTGATTGTCTTTATCATTGTGAAGCAAATTTTTAAGAATCTGTTATACTTGGAAGCTAATTGAAAACTATTGTTAGACATGTATCCTCTGCTTGCTTTTACTTCTATTAGACATGTATTTTATATTAAAAATTATTGTTATATGATTAAGTTAGTACATTATTAATTTTTAGTATAAATAATTATATTTATTTTTTTTTATTTTTTTTACCTTTATATATATATATATATATATATATATATATATATATATATATATATAGATGAGATCATTTTATACCGGTGTAAAACTTTATAGTTTTACATCATTCAATAACTTTTTACTGGATAAGTATTTTACAAAATCCACCATTAGATTGAAAGCTTATATCATGTAGATCACATGTATCAAATTTCACAAAAATCCGAAATCATTTGAAACCTAATTGATATATATATATAAAAATTAACGGCATATGTACTTCTAAAATATGTAAAAATTAGACTATTTTAATTGATATATATATATAAAAATTAACGGCATATGTACTTCTAAAATATGTAAAAATTAGACTATTTTGATTACATTCCAAATGATTTTGGATTTTTGTGAAATTTGATACATGTGATCTACATGATATAAGCTTTCAATCTAACGGTGGATTTTGTAAAATACTTATCCAGTAAAAAGTTATTGAATGGTGTAAAACTATAAAGTTTTACACCGGTGTAAAATGATCTCATCTAATATATATATATATATATATATATATATATATATATATATATTAAGTGGACTAACTCGCTGGTCTACTAACCCACTTTAAAGTGGGACATGCTAGTATTTTCAACCCACTTTGCAAAAATGGATCGGTCTGACCCGTTCAATTTTTTTTAGATTGGACAAACCCGACCCATTTTTGGATGGACTGACCCACTTTGTCATCCATCCCTAAACAGGCCATATTGGCCCACTTTGCCATCCATCCCTACCCTCCTAATCCATTGAGAAACGTCATTCTCAGGTTTGCGAAGTGTTTGTGAAACATATACTAAGTAGTTAGTGTTTGCTGTTCATATTGAAGCAACTTAGACATGGCAACGGGGCGGGTCGGGGGCGATTTTTACTTATACCACCCCCGCCCCTGCCCCTCAAAACCACCCCCGCCCCCGAAAACCGGCGGGGCTAAAAATATTGCCCCCGCCCCGCCCCCGAACACTTAAAAATTACTATTAAAAAATTAATTTTAAACAACAATTATAACATAAAATTTAATCGTACTAAGTCTCAAATGTATGTAATTACAATAAAATTTCAACATTAGATGTTTATTGTTGGAAAATAAAATTAGTTATATTCTTAATTCTTGAATAAAATTAAGCCTTTATCCCAAGGTATTCCAAATATATAAAAATATTTTTGTAAATAATTAAATATAGCATGGCGGGGGCGGGGGCGGGGCGGTTATCAGCATTACCAAAACCGCCCCCGCCCCCGCCCTCGAATTCAACAGGCGAGGAAAAACCGAACCCGAACCCGAAACCGGTCAACTCGGTTTTTCCCCGTTGACATCGGGGCGGGTTCGGACAGATGCCCACGGGTGCGGATCAAGTTGCCATGTCTAAAGCAACTTATGTTGTACTTGGCAGTTCCCCTATGTCTTGTTGATTGAATGAGATCACATCAACGAAAGGTAAAATCACCACATTGATATAACGGTTTGAGATTGAGACCCATGGTAATTTTACTCTAGACTGTTACATGCCTACATTTAGCTTTCTTATCTCACGATCTATTATATAATTCTGATTTTTTTGGCTCTCAAATGGCAGTTGGATTATAAAAACGGAGAAAATAGCACGAATGCAGATTGGATTGATGGGGTCAACACCAATAAACTTCCAAGAACTAGGAGAGCCCTGCTGCTATATTACACCTCCAACTCTCTTTCTCTCTCCATTTCACTTCCAGTTAAAAACTTAACTTTGTCGACCATCTTACAATTTACACAGCCATTTCACTAGGTATGAAATTCTATTCACAGTTTAAAATTTACAAACACGTGCTGCAGCTACCTTATTGTGTTCATATTTGATAAATGATAACAGTAACATGCAGGATATGAAAAACACAACAAAACAAATAGTTAAGTAGGAAACATGGTAAGATACTAAGATGAGAAAAGTACTCTTTAACCAAAGTCAACAGAGAAATCATTATTTAAGTACAATGAGTCATGGTAAACAACATACATTAGCAATATCATTCATAATAGAGTTCTTTTCAAGAGGAAGCACACAAGGACTCGGGTTATAACACATAACTGAGAGTCTTAGGGTATCAACACAACAGATCCTGACAACTGAGAGTCTTAAGGTATCAACACAACAGATCCTGACGTCTTCCGGTTCTCCAGGTCTTCGTGTGCTTTTGCAGCCTCGGACAATGGGTAAGTATGATTAACACGAATCTTCAACACACCAGAAGCAACGTTAGCAAACACCTCTCCAGCAGCCTCCAACAGCTCATCCCGAGTGACAACATATTGCATTAGACTAGGCCTAGTCAAGAAAAGGGATTTTGCAGCCAGGGAAGATAATGGAACCGGATCAGGTGAACCAGATGACTGCCCAAAACTTACCATGTAGCCCCTAAGCTTCAAGCATGCCAAAGATCCCTGGACAAATCACAGCACACCACATACCTTATTAAGAACTTTTCTCATAGCACTCTTAAAGTTTGGTTTGATGAAAATAAAAACCCTGAAATATAGTAACCCAAAGTTTGATTTTCTAAATTGAAACTAAAAATCCTGACAAAAAGCTTTTATTAGGCAGAAATTAGTTTGATAATCATCAATGAAGTTGTTAAGTTTGCTTTTACACTATATTAATCTGAGTAACACAAACTTTGGGCCGCCAATCTATAGAATAAAAAATCCACAGCCTATCAATTCTTGACCTCTGGGTTTGCCCATTAGTAGTAAGTATCATAATCAGTCTTGACAAAAGCAAGTATCTCTTTTCACATTATCACACGACTTGAAAATTCATTGAGCATCCAAATCATAATAGAATGCAGCATATGATTTTCTAAATTAGAAAGAAAATTTTATGTAGAGTTCTTCATTAGGATCTATGAGTTCATAGGTTGATGAGGAACAATAATCATTATATCTAGGATCTAGTTGATGTTCGTCGATGTTTAGTTTTAATTAATGATCAACATAGGATAAATTGAATTATAACTTATAAACCTGATCACATTTCTAGATGCCCAATTGTCATCACAGAAGAAACAAGTAAAGAATAAAAAAGTAACCAACTTCCAATGGATCATACAACCATTCATGACAGAATATTAATTTTGGCTTAAAAAACTTTTTATTCTCCATTGTGTATACCATTTTCTGTTTTAGACTTTTAGTCCCTACAAATAAGAGTGTTTGCTTTTGGTTCTTGTTATTTGATTCTAGTTCCCATAAATATAATATTTGGTCCACTATCCATGATGAATTAATCCTAGTAAAATAAAATTGATGTCATATTTTAGGGACTAAAGTCAATATAACAAACATATTATAAGAACTAATTCAATATGGACCAAATAATATAGGGATTCAAAATTTAAAAACAAACAAGGACCAAAGGCAAAAAATGCTATTGTTTTTAGGGATTAAAACCAATAAGAAGTTTTTGTAGGGACTAAAGCCAAGGTTGTATATTTTAAGGACTAAAATACTATTTATCCTAATAATTTTATTTTTCCACTCAATTACCAATTATCTAATTTTGAAATTTTATTTGGGTGTAGTATAGCATAGAATAAGTACTACCTCAAATGTATCCTTTCCCACAGAATCATAGACTACTTCAACTCCATTGCCTGATGTAATTTCATTGACACGGGCAACAAAATCCTCTTCTTTGTAGATTACAACATGATGGCAGCCATCCTCCTTGGCTTGAGCTGCCTTCTCTTTATTGGATACAGTTCCTATAACAGTTGCACCAAGAGCATTTGCCCACTGACACAATAGGGATCCAACTCCGCCAGCTGCTGCATGGACAAGAATTGTATGACCAGGTTCAACCTGTAAAATGATATGTACATGAGTGATGAGTCTGTTAATTATCAAGCTAGGGACAAATTAAGAGAAAATGCATTGGTTTCAGGATAAATCATGAATTCATCAGTTAATATACTATAGTCCACTATGGAAAACAGATGATACTGAAGTAATAGGCCAGAAAAAGCTATAAGTTCTAGTGAAGAAAAAGAGCACTAATGGAAGAAAGCAGAACAGATGGAGGAAGACAACACTAGCTACTGGACAATGGAGATATAAAACCATTCTTGGGCCACCACGGCACCACCTAATAGCTTAAGCTTTTAGGATAGTTGATCCTTGACAAAACACCAGAGTTACCAATCCTTGCCTGCCCTATTCATCATTTTAAATCAACACAAGGTAATGTGCATATGTTCATTGTCTACATTTCAGGCCCAAGGGCTCTTATGTGAGGCAGCATGTTAGAGTTATAAACAATGATTGGCCCAATATCATACAGCTTAAATTTTTAGGCTAGTTGGTCCTTGACATGATTATACCATGACCACGTTAAAATTTTACCTTGATAAACAAGCTTAAATAAGTATCCATTTGAGTAGACAATCTAAAATATGATAAATGATGCTTGGACCATCACTTCAATAAGTAGTTAATGCAATAATGGGATTTTAGATAAAATAAATTGATGAGTGCTTGGATGAAAACAAATACCGCAATAGCTGTTTTAAGCTTTCACAAAGGATTGTTTGAATAAGCTTCAATCACTAGCTTTTAAAGCCAAGCCTATAACTGCTTAAC
The DNA here is from genome assembly GCA_007407185.1 of Glycine tomentella. Classification (NCBI taxonomy): domain Eukaryota; kingdom Viridiplantae; phylum Streptophyta; class Magnoliopsida; order Fabales; family Fabaceae; genus Glycine; species Glycine tomentella. Next base: position 4,587,734 of record PYAF01001286.1, read on the forward strand.
TGCATACATGGGCCTCAAAAGCTGTTTTAATATGCTCATTCAGATTTCAGATGGGACAAAAATGCTTCATGAGTAATTACTTATTGCCACAGATAAGCCCAACTAAGCTCATCAAAACAAGGACTAGGTATATGAACTAACAGAGAACTAAATAACCCAAAGCTAATTAATAGTTATTCAATAACTAAAATCGATATTCTAAGTCCAAATTAACATCTGCTACATATACTAATTAGTCTAGTCTAGTATGCTAACAGAAGTAAAAGAAAAAAAAAAGCAAATGGCTTCCGCGAAAATGATTGTAACATCATAGAACATTACCTTGAAACAGCGCCGAAGCAAAAACTGAGTTGTCATGCCCTTGAGCATGATGGATGCTGCAATAGCTGGGTCAATCGATGAAGGAACAGGGACTACTTTATTTGCGGGAAGTATCTGCTCTTCAGCATATGAACCCATTGGTTGACCTGCATAAGCTACAAGATCTCCAACCTGCCTACCAGTGAGTCCAGCTCCCACAGCTGTCACAACCCCAACAGCTTCCATACCTGCCAGCCATATTAAAAGGGGCAAAGAATTCAGCACATGATACATTGGGATTCGACTTACTGTCCATTTAGAAAACACAAAATCAAATTTTCCACTGTGACACACACTCCAATGTAAAATTTATAGCTGAGACTAATTCGAACATTTATCGCAATTACATTCAATGGTTTAAAACAAATGAAGCCTTATTAACTTTAAATGAAAAGTTATGAAAGTCATCATCAGTGCATGTATTCCATTGTAGATGAAGTAATTCTAGAGCTAAAAATGTATGAAGCGATGAAAAACCAGTGTTAAATTATAGTCAGAGAAATCAAACAGCTTGGTGAAATTTTTGTAGAGTCATTTGATATATATTGATAAGAGGTGTAATACAGTCATTGATTCATATCACATGGCTTCAATTAACACCTATGAAGCATGGAATATCTCTTGTTTGAAGTGTCGCTGTGTCTGACATGTCTCCGACACCGACACATCTGGACACTTCGACACTTCTTATTAGGTGTCTGGTTCAAAAATTACTTTTTGTTGGCTTGCACGCTTAAGCTGCCACCTTTACACAACTAATACACTTGAAAAAACATAGAAGGTTGGTTTAAAAAGATTTTGAGACAATTACACAAATAATTCATGAGTCCATGCTTCATAGCTTAACAATTAACAGTGTAAGCCTTTGAGACAATTGGTTCTTAAGTCTTAACACGGCGTTGATGCCTCATGCCTTAGTTGTTCTTAAATGTACAGTATATTAGTCGATCCAGAAGGAACAGTAGCGGTAGACACGCACGATAGCGAAGATCAATCCATCTCAATTACAAAAAAACATTGCCTTGCATCCATAAAGTGACATAAAAAAGGGTTTGAAAGCAAATGGATACACGGAATGAGTGGGAATTGGCATTATGCAATGGCAGGGTCGTCTAGCCAATAAATACAACATGAATTTAGCTATAGTTGAGTGAGAAATGTAAGTGGGGAACCTGGAGTGAAGGGAAAAGAAGGGGCTTTGTAAACTCCTTTGCGAAAGTAGACATCAATGAAATTAACCCCAATGGCTTTGTTCCTCACACGGACCTCGCCTTCTTTTGGTTCTCCAATTTCCACATCCTCCCACTTCAGAACCTGATCAACAATTGTAAATAATTAGTTAAACAAAGATGAGTATGTGAAAGAGAAGAGAAATGAATTGATTTACGTACCTGAGGGCCACCGAGTTCGTGAACTCTGATTGCCTTCACCATGTCTGATGAAGCCTTCGTTGTGAATGCGAGTGCTGCTCTGTCTCTGGTCAGAGGTAAGGAAGAAGATGAAGAGGTGAGAGTTGGGGAATGACTGAAGAGTAGACACAGACCAGGATTCTGGACTCTCAATAACCTCGAAAATGACATTTGTTCTCGCTTTTCAATTGTTTGTCGGGCAAAAAAACGGTGAGGATTTTCTATGCCAAATTTTGGCCCATTTCTTTCTTAACACGTGGTGCCATTTGATTTTCATTTACAACTTACAAATAACTATAATTTTTAAGAGTTAGATGTCATGGACTAACCTAACTAATTTTATACTCTTATATGATCACAAATTGATATGATTTTTTTAAATGATTATTATATTAGAGTTATATGTTACACTACTCCTAAAATCTACCGTTGCTGAAGAGAATAAATAAATTTCATATTTTTTCATTTATTGTTTGACTTTTTCATACATAAATATATTTACCTAATTCTAATTGATGTCAATCAATGAATACTAATTATCCATGTGTCACCATCATCTTATTTTAAACATAAATAAAATAAACACTACAATATAAATATTAAATATTTAATTTCTTTCAATATAATCTTTTAATCACCTTAATTTTGTTTGAATCTCTCCATCCCATCCTAACAAAGACTAAAAACTGAATTTTGAGAATTTTAGAATAACAAAATTCATATTTTACCTTTTTCGTTTCATGAAAGGTTTAGGAAATATAATTATTTTAAAAAATGAAAATTAAAAAAACACGTGTCATTTTTGTTACATTTTTTATTTTCCAAAAATATTTAATATCAATAATTTATTGCCATAAGGGTATCATGGAACAGTTAACAAAATTCATAACTAATTACTAAATAAGATGAAAATAGTAAGGAATGACTCATTTTTTTAAGCTATTTTTTTTACACTAGAAAAACACATGTTTTATTGATAATTAATTTTCATCATAAAATCTAACTAACTATCTTTAGTGAAATCTCCTATCCTAACTATTTTTTCTATCGACAAGATTTCAACCTAAGATTTTATTTAAGGAAATTAAGTTCATTGGACCAACAATTTGTTCATGCTTTCTTTTAAGCTATGAGAACGCATTGTTAGTTTTGCAGAAATTTCATGATACTTCTCTTCAAGTTTGGCTTGAGAGTCATTTTCAAAAGAGACTTGATCAAAACTCTAGAAAATTATGCGTTGAGTATTGTCGGTGACTCAGTGGATAATTCAATTCGGAAACAAGAGAGTTGATATACATTGCTTCATATTCCAACGTTAACGTAAATTTAAATTTAAATGCAAATAACATATCAAAACCTAACCATTGTCCAAATTCCTATCCCACCTCTGAGGGAAAGGTTTGATTAAGGTGGAAAATTACCAACTTATACATAAGCCGAGTTATAACATCGATGTTAAGCTTTAGTATTTACTAGTAGGATGGGAAAATAAAGAAAAATGGTATATACAGCATTAGCAATACGGAGATGTAAATCAACATTCTCTAGGACGTTGTGATGTCCTCCAATATGCATACGCAGGTAAAGTGACAAACTGCAAACTACTTTTGTCTCTCAAATGTATCTTGCATAGTTGCATTTCTGCTATACAGAATGACGTACATGATAAAATCCACGATGTTTATTCCCGTATAACAAGCTATTAGTCTGCTTTTATCAAGTAAATGTAAAAAATTGTTATTATATTCCTATATAACAAGCTAGAATGATAATATGGTATTGCATGATGCATTTTCACCAGTACAGAAACAAAAGTCCTACATCTCAACCAAAAGAGCAGGAATCAAATCAGGCTCATCAAATAATGCCTGATACTATTTGATTTCTATATGTTTCTTTAAATAAAAAGATTTCTAATATATACAGAAAATTAGCTGAAGCACATTACATGCTGATATACAACAACTCACAATGTCAGCCTACAACCTAACTTACTGAGACTGGTGTCCTGAATTTAGTTGTTTTATCTTTACCTCCATCCCATGCAGTTGTGAGGACCCTCCCTTTGGCTGGTCCTACAAGAAAGTGAAAATTTAAAGAATCAGAGGGACTGAAAAAAATATAACATACAAGAATCATGAGTGTGACTCTACTACCACATTTGGTGAACTATCTTGAACATCAAAATAACTTGGGATTATTTGTTATCTGAAATGTAACTGCCTACAAGCATTGGGGGCAGGGGGCAGGGGGCAGGGGGCAGGGGGAGATATCATTATAGTAATGCCATACAACCGTCACCCTAAAATACAGCATGGATTATAATTTTAAACCCATCAATGTTAGGATTAAATTAAGATATCTTTGAGATAAATCAGCCATGGACGAGTAAAACATTCTTTTCTTTTCCTCCTTCTATGAAGAGACATACAAAAGCACTACCATTACCAAAAATGAAGCCAAGAATCCTTTCCAGGTCATGTCACAGTTTCAGAATTCTTCAACTTTAGGAGTCATAAAGGTGCTGAAAATTTTGACATTAAAATGTTTGAATTATATCTTCTCTCTCTCTTTGTTTTCAATTTTAATAGAGTACAACGGTGTTTGTTAATCCATGTAACTGACCCCACCTAGTGTGATAAAGCTTAGTTATTGTCTGCATTTCAAATCATTTACAAAGTTCCCATCCCATAATAATCATTGATGAGAAATTACAAACTATTGGCAATTACAAATGAGTAAACAATCATTTTAGTCCCTAAAAAATTAAGAACTGGTCACTTTAGTTCTTGAAAAACTGAATTGCTCGTGAGGTCTGAAAGATCAACTTGTTAGTCATTTTAATCCCTACATCTAATGTCAGACAACACAAATGGAAATACGTGTGGCAAATTTATGTGGCACGTTGGATTCACATGTGGCATTGAAATGACATCATGTGAAACAGATCATCCATGACATTAACCAAGAAATGTGAAACATAGTCCAAATTGCCAAGCTTACAGAGCAAGCTGAGCACTGCGAAGGTCCTCTCTAACCCATTTTATCAACTTCCAACTTCTCAAAATAGCTTTTACTTTTTTCTCTGATTACTTTGTATTGAGATTGAAAGTCTCCATTCTCTTCTGCTGGTTTGCTGCGCCATTTTCTGTCAACCATCTGTATTCTCCAATTTGAGCAAGATACCAAGCTAACCTGAGGGGAGGTCGACGGTGCAGGGGTCGTCAGAGGATGTCGTCGCGCAGGGGAGGGCGTCGCGCAGCAGCGGAGGTGGTTGCAGTCGCAGCGGAGGTGGTCGCAGTCGTAGAGGAGGTGGTCGCAGTCGCACAGGTGCGGAGGTGGTGGCGCAATAGAGAAGGTAAGTTTTAAGTTTTAAAACTCACGTCGAGGATCGTTCGGGATCGCCGATCACACGATCCTACGATCAAGATCGCGATCCCACTCCGATTTCACTCACCGTCGATCCCACTCACGATCCAGATCGTTGGACGCCGCACGGATCGTGGAATCATGCGATTTCACGATTATAATCGCGATTTTAACAACACTGCATGTAGGGACCTCTTAACTCTAAGTCACATGCAAACCCAATTAATAAAACCCTCCTCATCACATCCCATTTCCAAGCCATCCCCATAAATAAATAAAAAAAGCCACTCTACAAAGCCATACACAATACACATTTACACATATACCCTAGAATTTTAGAAAACAACAACTAAATAAATTGCAGGGCCAATTGAATTGGATAGCATGCATTGTTATGCATTCATTTACATCAACCAGTAGTAACAAGTGTTGTTTTCACAGAGAAGAAGCTCATGGCCTTTCCCACACGGGCACCTAACTGTAATTATGAACCTGTCAGCCCAATCAACACTAACAAGTTCTTCATGATCTTCACCTCCCAAATCATCCTGCAAAAACACACAGATTGAACATAAAACAACACATTCTAATTATATTATATTGTATACTATAAATCTTCTTAGCAAAGTTAAAGAAAAGTTCAAGAAGACAAAGCCACACACATACCTTTACATCGTTAGTAGCTGCACATGCTTCTTCTCCACCATCTTTCTCCCCATCTTTAATAACTTCATCCAGCCGCTGCATCATCTCTTTAATACGCTCCTTCATCCTTCTCAGTCTCTGCAATCAAAACCACAAGAGAAAAAAAATACCATTATTCCAAACTCAAAACAGATCAAAAACTTATTATTCACAAAAGAAAAAGAAGAAGATCAAAAACTCATTATACCACGGAATCAGGCGTGACGGTTTCTTGAGAGCTCAAAGAGGGGACAGCCTTGACTGGGGAAGGAACAGAGAGATGTGACACGCTCTGTTTGAATCTTGGCGGCAGGGGTGGCAGCCCGGAGCGTCTCTTCGGATGAATGGATTGCTCCAGTTTAGGAGCAGGCGCCGGAGGGATGCAGGGGTTGGAGACGCCGCGGCGAGGGACGGGGAAAGAGTCGCGCTTCATGTGATTTATTTCGACATAGTTGGAGCAGCCTCTGCCGCCGTTGGTGAGGTGTTTGCGGTGGTGTTGCGGTGGCTGTGAAGAATGCATTTTTGTCTTTCTCTGAGTTATGGATTTTCTTTTTGTTTTTTTTCTCTCCTGAAACGTTTTGGAGTGGTGAATGATAATGTAGAAACTGAGAAAGGATTATATACTTAGAGGATTTTGAACTTAAACGGATTTTGAACTTAAACGGGTTTCACAATTAAATAAAAGATATATTAACAAAACTAATCTAGCGCGAAATAGTTATTAACTTATTATAACCCCTTTTTTGTATTATAGACTATCCTGACTATCCTGTATCTCTAAATTTTTTATAATATTTTTATTAATTAAATTATAAAAATATCATTTTAAATTAAAGAATATTTTCTTTTATTTTTAAAAGACTCTCGAATTACTAACAAAATGATTTTACCTTTAAAAGACCTTCTTCCTATAAATTTATCTTTATAATTCATTTTTTTTTTAATTATCTTGATTTACTCTTTAACTTATCAACTAGTGGCATACCACTATCTTTCATTTGAAGAATTGAGGTCCAATTAATAAATGTATTGGCTAGGTTAATTAAATTTCTTAAATATTTTCATTTACTATTTTTTTATGGGACTTTGGTATTAAAAAGGATCATCCTCCTATATAATGTCTAACCTTTCAACCCATAATACGCTGAAATGAGTTGACAAAACATTGACGCATATCATATTAAGTCACATTTAATGTGATTTGAAAATAGTATGACATGTTTTGACAAATCTAATAGAATTCGAAGGACTGCCTATCTAAAAATAAAGAGAAAAATTGCTGAAGTTTATCCTTTTTAGATAGATATCTTAAACTTCCAATTCAACACGAAACACTATCAAAGTAAAAAAATCAAAGTAAAAAATTATTAAACAAAACTTATATTTATATTTATCTGATAGGATAGTATATATGATGCTTCCAATTCACCACGAAACACTATCAAAATTTAGTTGCACTATATGTGCATTGTTTCTACGAATATCATGCATTGTTTCACTGTTGAAACATGGGAGTTTGATATCCACACAAGTGAATTATAGCGACAAATTCCATAGCCATTGCCCACTTTTATGACTTCATTCATAGCTAGGTGGGACACTAAGAGCTTGCATGACTGGGAAAGTTTCCCTTCAACACCCAAGAAGAAAATTAAAAGGAAACTCGAGAGTTGAAAATTGTAATGTGAAGGTAGCAGTCATGGCCACACTTGTTAAATGCTACAGAGCAAAAAGTAAACGAATAAAATTTAGTCAATTTTCTGTTGACCAAGAAATTAACTTTAATATCTCTATATTTAAAAGAAACTAAAAAAATTTCCATATATATATATATATATAAATTATATTTACGTAAGGTTCCACATTTTTGGTAGGGGTGGAAAAACGGATTTGCTCACCCCGCCACCAACTTGTTAAAAACGGACCAATCTATTCTGTCTTCGTATTTCATATATAGGTTTAAAGATCCCATTTTTTTTTTTTTGGATTGGTACGTCAAAATTAAAATATTTAAAATATATATAAATATATTTTAATTAATTTTATCTTTTATAAATATTAAATATTAAATACATACTAAAAAAATTAAATATATTACCTTAAATTTTGAATAACAATTTATTTAGACAAAAAATAAACAAATAAAAATTAATAATTCTATAGTGACAACCAACTCATTTTCTTTAATTAATGTCTTGATTTTATCTCGAATGAAAAAAATGTGATTGAAAGAAAAAAATCTATTAAAAGTTATTAACAAATTTTTTAATAAAAATTAATTATCGATAAAACATGTGAATATTTCGTATTAATAATATAGTAAAAAAAATAACAATAGAAAAAAAATGTACATAGTTTAAGAAAAAAGATGAGCATTTTTTTTTTCTTTGCAGTACATTGTTGTTGAAAAGCAAAAACTTTTGTACACATTATGTTCATAAAGCTAAGTTATATGAACAAGTCTAACTTTATTGTACTTCAATAACTAAGCATGCAATATGACTTTCTTGGCATCTTTGTGTTGTTGAACGATCAAAACTGAGCCATGAATGTCAAAGTCTGAAGAGGCCAAGACATCACCAACTGTTCCAAGTTCTGGACACTCTTCCCAGTCACTCATCCCAATTGTCAATGAACTTTGTCCTCGACCACCTTTTCCTACTATAAACAAAGAGTACATGTCCCCTATCTCTTTCAAAGATTCCACTGTCTGTGCACCATCCTTCACAAACTTCTCCACATACCCTATTTGCCCAGAAGTCACATACCTGTTGTAGAAATCAACCATGAAGGTGTTGTCAATCTCATTCACAGTCTCCTCCCCAGACAATGACATCAAGATCTCTTTGTCCTCAGATTCTCCACTCTCAATAATTTCATTCTGTGATGAGGAACTCAACAGAAATCTAATGATTGTCAAGTTGACTCGCGGACTCCCTGAAATGCGTAGGCTCCACGCAATAGCCTCGCGGTCATCAGGGCCACCAAAGAAAAGTGTTGCAACATTTTGTATGGCTTCAGATGCTACTAGTTGTGAGAAGCCAGGTACCCTTGCAAGTCCTCTTTCTACTATGATACCAACTGAACAAGGGGCATGTCTTAGCACCTTCTGGTTAGTGATTCTTATACCCTCTTTCCCACTTTCTAATTTCCCATCAATGCGTTGGTGCTTGTGGAAGGGGAGTAGAATAATGGACACTTGAAGATCGTCTGCTTCATTGCACACATCTTCATACAAAGATGGGAAAGAAGATACTGCCTTTCTTTGTTGGACTAGAATCTTTGTTTCTGCAGTGAAGGTATCTAAAGCATTGTTAATTTCCACCACATCATTGCCTCCATAGTCCTCGTCGTCGCTAAGGTCAGCATTTTCTTTCTCATGGTATAACAGGTTGGACTTGATCTTCTTCACAAGCTCTATTAGGTGCATTAAGTAAGTGGTAGATGGTGATACTCTAGAGCCATGTATTGCTAGTACTGTGGCAAGTATGGCAGATACCTGACGAGGGTCATACACACAAGCCAGAATTCGAAGCTCGTCCTCCATTTGCTGTGGCTCAATTGCTGTATGGTTGTTTGCAAACATTTTTTCTTCCCCTCTTACTAGAAAAGCTACAATTACTCCTGATATTATTGTGTTAAGTACTATTGATACCAACAAAACATTGTACGCCTCTGAATCAAAAGTCTGTAAATCAACACAAGAGCCATTTAGTTAGTATGCAGATTTGAGATTCCTATTATGATTAATGACCTGTTTGGATTAACTTCTCCTTAAATACTCGTAGGAAAATAAAAGGTAAAATGAATCAAGCTTCTCTATAAGCTAATATCAACTTATGCACCTTAGCTTTTGGACAAGTTAATCAAACATAGCTCCTATAGAAGTCAAGTGCGTAAATTGATTTTAGTTAATGCTATAAACTTAATTCAATTTACTTTCTTATTTTCTTGTTCTATAGGTACTTATGGAGAGAAGTTTATCCAAATACTGTCTAATTCAACCAAGTCAAGAAATATACTCACAATTACTTGCTTTGCTGCTGCACCAATGAATAGAAGATCAGCATAACCTCTAGTATTCAATATGAAGCCAAGAAAAATTCCCTCACTAGTAGGAATTTTAAGGTAGCGGCAAACTATAAGAGTACCACCAAGCTTGCTTCCAATGCTCAACAATATCAATATGGCCATATTGACTGCCCTCTCCAGGCTCTTGAAGACATTTATCAGATCACACTGTAAGCCTAAGTACCCAAAATATACTGGAAGTACAAAGTTGTAAATAGAATAACCAAGTTTATGCAGCAATGTTCTAGCTGTTTTACCTTCCTTAGGAAACAACAAACCAATGATGAAACAACTAATAATACTGTTGTAACCCCAAATTTCTATTACCATTGAGCTAGTTAGGAGCAGGAGCAGAATGAGCATCAACTCAGGAGCCTTGAGGTACTTCTGGTTTGTATTTCTTGTGTTTAACCAAACGGCTAAGTACCTGTTTATGATAACCACCAAGGCAGTAATTACAAGGCAACCGAAACCAGCAGAAATGTGATTTGGTTTTCTCCAGTTAACCATCACATTGAAGAACAACAAGCACCCCATTTCTGTGATCAATGCAGAAGACACCGCGATTCGCCCCACATCAGATGCAGCAAACCTTAACTCTGCTGCCAAACGAATCACCATAGGCGAGCTTGTGTATGACACCACTAGCATAATGATCATACAAAAATAATACAAGGGGGCATTGTCAATGGTGTTTAGCTCTTGATGCAAGTAAAATGAGACAGATAGACCAAACACACCACCCATTATTGCACCACCACAGGCTACTAAGCTGACTATACGTAGATTGCGCATGGTGTAGTGAATATTCATCTCTAACCCAAATAAAAACATGAAATGTATGCGACAGAAGAAGCTCACAACTTCATAGTAATTTATTGAACTGGCAGGAAAGAATGTAGCCTTTATATACTCTATATGTGACATTGGACCTAGCACTAATCCAGCCTGTTGAACAAAATTAATGCTACAAGAGTTAATAATGAAACTTCAATTCAATACAAATAATTTACAAAAAGAAAAACATCATTATTCATTAACAAAATTAAGGTGATTGATAATTGATTATTACCAGAATTTGTGCAATTGGTCCAGGTTGGCCCACTGTCCTAAACACAACGTTGAAGACGTGTGACACAACAAGAATGCAGGACACTTGCATGCCCATTGAGCTTAGGGGGTTAACCAGATCATTGTTACAGAACATGGTGTGAGTGGCATCCATTGTGTTTCCTGTGTTTTGTCAAAACTCAAAACAAAATTTAATAGGAACCAAACTTAGAGAAGCAATTGATATGAGTTTTTCTATGTTCTAACAATTCTTTTGCATAAGGGGGGGTGATGAATTCTGTGTTTCAGATCCTAAATTATTGGTAGAAGACACGTAACAAAACATAGGCCCCGTTTACTTTTTCTTCCTTTACTTTAGCTGATGCTAACAATTAATTATTATCTTTGACATAAGTAAAAATAAATTATTTCTTTAGCCACTGTGATTATTATAAATTACATCAATTAATCTATTATAATTAGAACTAACAGGAGAACCACAGCAATAACTTGCATTGCAACCGAAAACAGACACACAGAACCCGACATAAAATAAAAATAAAAAAATTTTATAATTTGAGTTTGTTCCTTGAAAAAATCGTCAACGTTAAACCATTTAAATATATTGACTACAGCCCTTGATCGAATCAACTATTATTAGTTATTAACAAATTCAGTGACAAATTGTATTTTCTGGGGCAATTTTATGGATTTATGTTAATTTGGATCATACTATTAGAGTTTCATCTTGAAATACAAAATGTATAGCAAATTTTTTTTACGTAAACAAAAATGAATTTTTCCCTATGATTAAAAAAATTCAAATTTAGTAATTAGCAGTATGTCCTACTTTTACATGTTAAACTTTGACCTTAAGATTGTTGGTACAATTCGTGACGCGTTATTCCAGTGTTTGAGTTTCCTAGAAATAATCTATTCAGCTAAGACATTAACATTAAGCATTGATATCATTTTCTAGGTTGTTTGTATAGAAAATAATTAACCGGAGTGTGATTTCTTTACTGACAGTGCGGCTACCAAGTGTAATGACTTTTATGTTTCTTCTTAGTCATTTCCCTTTTCATTTCTCTACTCATTTTTCTCCTTTTTTTTGAGGTAACCTTCTTCATGGACTCAAAATAAATATTTTGAAGCTTTATGTCACAATGAATGATCTGAGTGCTGCACTCTTCATGCAAATATGTGAGACCTCTTGCAATTCCCAAAGCAGTTTGCACTTTGGTACCAATGAGGCCTTGAGATCCCAAAGAGAAAGCTAGCCAAGGAGCCATTGCTCATGTACTCATACACCAGAAGACGATGCTCCTCTTCATCACAGTAACCAAGTTCCTGTGGTGGGTTTGTCTAATCACATTCACTTCTATTTTGAACTCCTTCTGACCTTGCACCACCTTATCTAGCCACTTCACAGCAACATACCTGCTTGTGTCTGATGTCAACACCCATTTATATACCGTTCCAAAAGCACCATGACCCAACATTTGTTTGAACCCCGTGGTTGCTTCTCAAAGCTCCTTGTATGTAAAATATCTTATGGTGGTTGCTGACAATTTTGGATTAATCAAAGCCCTCTTGTGGTAGAAAATGAAAAAAGCAGCAAACAAGGCAACCGATAGAATGACATTGAGGAACACTGAGCTTCCAAGGAGTATTGTTATGACAAGCACAATTGTAGACTGTTCTCTCCCAGTCCCATCCTTGTTTAAACCTGTTTTAGGTATCTTGACAAGAGCTATTCTAGTAACATTAGGGTGCTTCCTTCCATTGCTCAAAGGATACTTCTTCTTCCAACATTGTCCCTCACCATATATGGTACAGCACAAAAGCAATCCTCAAGGCACTTTTGTTTACACATATCCTTTTCCATTGCAGTTCCAACCAACTTGTCATAATCAGAGAGGGGCCAGTCCAAATTTCGATACTCTTTGAAATCTACAAGATCCTTATACTGCTCCCACCCGTCTTTATTGCAGCTAGGCAGGGGAAAATGTGGTCTACAACCTGTGAGATTGTCGTGTTCGAAAGGGGAATAATGATCCGGGCACTCAGACTCAGGCTTCCCATTGATGGTAATGCAGTAGCTGTTATAACTGCAGATAACATTCCCAGTTTGCTTCGTTAAGGAAAGACAAATATCTTGCGGATTCTGCTGCACCACATTCCACCACCCCAAACTGCAGCTATCAGCAACTGTGTTCTCATCTATATATGAAGCATAGATACAACACAACCATACAATTATTCTTAAATTATGTAAGATAAGAATCTAGATATGTATAAAACATCATAAATATATATAATTGCAATTCTAAAAATCCAAATTAAGAACATGCTTCTTGGACTTCACTGATACATGTCAGTTACAGTGAAGCAAATAAACATGGTGCTTCATATAGTCTGTAAAGCCCATCGGGATCAGTTCTGTCCATGTACAAGAACTCTTCTTCTGATCTACCGTTTAGGACTTCACTAATCAATTTTTATGTACATGTGTCAAGGTTCATCATGTTTATTTGCTTCAGGTCTTGGAGTTTTGTCATATTAAAGAACCAAATTGCCATCTGGCTGCCAATCATAAAAACTTGTGTGAGATTGACGGGCTCTGAAGCTTTTAGGCTTAGCCAGATTCTGACCAGGCAACATGATACCGAGGCAATAGTGTTAGTTTCTGGACGTTGCCACATCTTATGGCCCTTGTGATTGTACATTGCAATTCCTTTGCTTGTCAGGTTCGCTGTGGAACCTGCAGGTCTTGCATACCATCTTGGCAAACCAAACAGCAAGCAAGGGCATAAGGTCCTGCTTCTCGAATAAAACACTCTGGAAACCAAAGGCAATTGCCCAGAAGGTGAAGTCCATGGAGTGAGTATAGAGGAATTTAAGCGTACATTACATTTTGACTTTGAAGTAATAACTCTAAACACAGATGGGAGAATAGGAATGAAGTAAAGTTGAGGAGGCCATTGCTGCTCTCTAACAGCCTTGTCATTCATCAAACAACATTTATAGCAGGATACATACATTGTCATATTCTCATAGGTACGAACTTGTTCTTGCAACTAGCACAATAACTAACTATTAAGAGTTTTTCTCAATACAACAATTACAAAACATATAATGCTGTTGTGGAAAGTTACATCAAATACTCTCATGAAGGCATGAACATATGAAACTAAGCCGTCTTTCCAGCTTGTGACCTCGAGCTCCATCAACAAGCACTCCCACCTATATCTTGATTTATTTTTTTTTTAAAGGAATTAGGCATAATCTCTTGGTGAATGCTCTAAGGAATCTGCAGCTAGATTCGACTCTTCTACCCAAGCAACCATGTTATTTATCTCATGGCTTTACCCTCACAGGTCTCTACCAAATCAGTTATGCAAATGGTCGGATCTTCACCTCTCAATTTTAATACTTCTCGAGTTCTCGTAGACTCCTCTCTCATTCTCACCACTGTTATAAGGTTAATTCTCATTATTATCTTAGGATACCTTTATACCACAACCCATCTTGTTGGCTAAACTATTCTTGCTGAGATTTACCTAATTTCTTTCCTCTAATACTTAAGAGTTATCCACTATGATCTAAGACCACTAAAGCTTTAAGATATATACACTCAACTTATGGCATTCCATTCCTCAACTCTCCTTTTACATTAAATTAGGACTTACTGGCCTTCTGTTTTCTTATTCACAACCATCATTGTCCAAATAGTACCTTACAAGTTACAACACTACTGTAAGGTACAATAATCCCTCTCATACCCCTAAGGTACCATAAGGCATTCTCAATTGATGACACACATCTTTTGCCTAATTACTAGACATACATCCCATTCTCTATCAAACAAGCATAATACACATCCATAACATGATCAATTACTCACAATATACAAGAATTAGACTCTATACAATATCTCTCTCCCTTATATGCACATAGCATGAAAATCTCGGGACAACAAGGTACGTAATTTTTTTAATTTTTTTATAGAGATCTCATCAATTCACTTCTCACAATCATTGTCATCACATACATTCAATATATTAACAATCATGAAATAGAAATATGTTTTAAGTATAATTGATTTAAAATGATTTCACTGATTACCCTACAACGGAATGCATATCCATGTCATGCTCCTCAATTTGTAGTTTATGCTCATGTGGTAGTGGTACACACTTATTATCAAGAAAGTAGTTCTAGAGTACATGTTTAGCAATAATTAAGTCCCACCAACATATTGAAGTCTCTGCTTATTTACTAAAAGGAATCATAAAAAAATTATCTTTTAGAAATACATAAACTTATAATATTTAAGAATGAATAATTTCATCAAAATGAATATATATATATATATATATATATATATCATCAAATTGAAAATTCATAGTTGATATTGATTATTGATCACAAGTTTATTTGATTATTGATCACAAGTTTATTTAATCAAGTAATTCGATTAACCTCTTCGGAATATATATATATATATATATATATATATATATATATATTAAAACTTTGCAACAAAAAAGAATAACTATATTAAATAAGAGTACTTTTAAGAGTTGTTCTTTAAAAAGAACATTTTTTAAAGTCATTTAACGAGGTCATTTTTAATTTTTTAACAACGTATCTTTTTTAATTTATTTTTTTCATCTTTATTTTAAAATTTAATTTAATATTCTTAAAATTATTAATAATTAAAAATAACCTTATCTTATGATATAATTTTTATCGTAAATCTAAAATATAATATATGTATTTAAAATATTTATTTGTTAACAAATTTAATTATAATATAATTTTAAAATATTTATTTATTAGTTATACAAAATAAATATTAATCTTACATGATAAAAGAATAGTATAAATATATGATATGAGAGAGAGAAAAAAAAAAGTGATTATTGGAGTGAAAGTCGACAAAAGAAGTACTGTTATACTAGTTTGGAGCTACGTTAAGTTGATCCTCGGACTTAGTCAGAGCAGTCCCATTCCTATATCTGTCAGCTGTTTTTGCTGCCGTCTTTTCTCACACTTCTCTTTCTCAATAGCAGCAAGGTAAACTTTAATCTGATTCTCTTCTCTCTCTAATTCGTTACGGGAATATATCGGGTTTTTCAATCTCTTCCTTTTTTCATCAGATTCTCTTGTTTGCTTTTCGTTTTTCAACCCGTAGAGTAGAGGCCTCATCCATTCTCTTCTTTGCCTTTTACTACACAGACTATTTATTGTTGGTGTGATTTCACCTAATTATGTATAAAAGATTCTTTTTTGTTTGATTGATGATTTTGTTTTTCAACAAATCGA
The DNA here is from genome assembly GCA_007407185.1 of Glycine tomentella. Lineage (NCBI taxonomy): Eukaryota > Viridiplantae > Streptophyta > Magnoliopsida > Fabales > Fabaceae > Glycine > Glycine tomentella. The sequence goes on from PYAF01001286.1 coordinate 4,604,008, forward strand.
TGATCTGTCGTGTCCAAACTCGTCTTTTATGCAGGATCAAGTGAAAACCGATTGTTTTCCATTGAGTTTGATTTAGTTCTTAGCTTCTGCTTCGATGCCTTCAATCATGTCACCTCAGTGGCAAGACAAGGCTGCCGGTTTCTTTTCTTCCTCCGGTATTGCTGCGCTTTTCTCCTTTTTTATTTAATGTGCGACTGTTTGAATAGGGAAATGTTTCTAGGACACCCAATATGCCGAGGTTTTAAATATCTGTCGCAATCACGTTGCAGTTTCGTTGCGTTTGTTGATATCGCGACAAATCGCAAATAAATGCCGCTGATATGATTCTAATTGTGGTCGCCGCCAGTTAAAAGACCTTAATGTTGTGGCCCAAATCATGGTTGCAGAACTTTTTTAAAACCTTAAGTCACGAGAGAAAAAAACAATATAGAAAAGTGATAGATGTAATAGGTATTTGATGTGACAAGAGGGATAGAGACAAACGAAAAGTGTCAATGGGGTCTCCAAGTATCACTACTCGTTTGAATAAAATTCTCCATAAGCACTTACAGAAAAATAAATTAATAGGAAGATAAAATGAATTAAGCTTCTCCCACAACTTAAATTAGCTTATGCATGAGTTAAATCAGCTTTTGGAGAAGCTAAATGAGATAAATTCTATAAATTAGCTTATGCATAAGCTAATTTTAACTTATGGGAGAAACTTAATTCATTTTATTTTCCTATAATTGCTTATTGCGAAATTAATCCAAATAAAGCCCTTCTGGTCTCTGTTTGTTCAAATATGAGTTTGATGTAGGGATCAAGCTTAAAGAAGCCAAGGAGTCAGCAGGAACATTCGTTGGCGATGCCACAAAGGATACAAAGAGTAATGTGGCTGAAGTGGCAGGACGAGTTGGATCGATGGTGAAGAGTCGGTGGGCCCTTCTTCAGCAGCCATCCACAAGACATGCTGTGCAGGATCGTTTCATATCAGCTGCTGCTACAACTGGTACACTCCTGAGGAGAGGCTTCTCAGGGACAAAGGATAAGGTGGTTGTGGGAAAGTCCAAAGTTGAAGAGGTAATGTAATTGAGTAAATTATTTGAGATTGTGATGGATAGCTTTTTAGAAAGGGATAAATGCATAATGAATAGGTTTCATATTTTTCTCCATTATGTTCACAAAATTTTGAAAACAAGCAACAGAATGAGCCCTATGTGGCATTTTTGAAAATGATAGCAAAAATATAAACTAAAAATGGAAACGAAATAAAAAAATAAGCACTGTCTTATTCTGGGGACTTTATTTGGGTAAAGGAGGTGCCTTATCCAAAGTGATTCTGGATTATATAATTCTGTCAGTTGTATGTTGGATAGCCTGTGGTTGCATTGTAGATTGTTTAAGGCTGTTATTATGGACTTGGTAAATGGATTTTTCATTTTTTTTAGTTTTGTTTTTGTCACTTGTATCCTTTTCCTTTTTCTATATCTTATCTGCCAGTCAAATGCCACGTTATCATTCACAATGTATTTTTGCTGCACCAGTTTGATGCTCATATTCTTTACTTGTCTTTCTGATTTACCATCATGTTCATTTATTTCAGGTGGCAAAAATAACAGCACAAAAAAGTAAGACTATCTTGACAGATATTGAAAGATGGCAAAAAGTAAATGACATTGGGCTTAACTTCGACCTATTTTTTTACCCTATACATCATTTGCAAAATTCTTACTATAATTTTCTTTTGCAGGGAGTTGCAAGCACTGATGGTAAGTGTCTCAAACTACATGACTGAGAAAGAGAACAGTTCTTTTCATACACACCACAGTCTTTTGCGGGCTATGTAGAATTATTTCCATTGTTCCTGCTGGATCTATTGGGATGAATTCCGTTTTGATATTTTTACAGTAACACTTTTGATTATTAGTTGATTATTAAGTTATATAGCAGTGTAGCATTCTGTGTTTGTATGCAGATTTTTACTTCATATTTAAAATTTTTTGCCTGCCTAATGCCTGTATAATGGTACTTAATTATTCACTTATCTTTACCCCAGTATTTGGAGTTCCTATTGAGGTTACTGTGCAAAGGCAAGATTGCTGCAAACCTATTCCTCAGATATTAATCAATTGTGCAGATTATCTTATAGTTTCAGGTAGCTGTTTCTAGAGTAATGATCCATGTCCATGGATCAGTTTATGTTTTATTTTGATCCAATAATTTTTTTAAAGCATTTTTTTTTATCCAATAGTAATTTCATTATATTTAATTTGAACAGGATTGAACTCGCCACATCTTTTTAAATCTGAAGGGGATAAAAAGGTTATTCACCAGTTGGTTTCCCTCTACAACCAAAGTAATTCAATCATTCTTTCAGTAATAGGTATGTTTTTGTTATATTTGGATGATGATATACTTGCTACTATTATTGCATGTTGCAGATTCTACTGCTTCAGTACCAGAAGGAACAAATCCTGTTGATGTAGCAGCTCTTGTAAAATATTATCTTGCTAGCCTTCCTGAGCCACTAACCACGTTAGAGCTTAATAATGAGATTAGAGGTGCTCGCTCCAGTATATATTCCATGAGAAACATACTCAAGAGGCTTTCCAGTGTAAACTACATGACTCTGGAGTTTATAACAGCACTTCTACTCCGTGTTAGCCAGAAGTCACTTCTCAATAAGGTAGGAGTCTTCTCTACATGGTTTAGTCAAAGTAGGGATGGGTTTGTTGGAGATTGGGTTTCATATGCCTGGACAGCCTGGTGAGCACTTATATTTGTTCGTTGATTAATGTGTGGTGGAGTCTCATGGCACATTTCCTTTCCTTATAAATAATGTCAACATTGCTATGCAAATAGCTTCTGAAACATATATGGAAAGGGATTTGAATCTATGCATTTCATTTGTTGTTTTGTTAACGTCATTATCATTAAGTTGTTGATTTCCTTTATGATATTTAATTTGTGTCCATATATTAAACCTTGCATTTAACTAAAAGGCATTGCTTTTCACAGTTGAGTTTTTTTTTCTTCTTCATTAGCAGTTTATAACTCTCTTTTTTAATTTTCTAAAATTTGTTTTTAGACCCCAACTTACCTTCATATTCTTATTCTGGGTATTCTTAAGTTTGGTTTTTAATTTTGTTGTTTGTTCAATGTATTGTTCAATAGTTCACTAGGTAAATGGAGCATACTGTTGTCCAATATACTTATATTGGAATGATAAATTTTATTATTCATAATGGAACAAGAGTAATCATCAGGGTAAACTATCCACATAGTAAAACAAGAAAAGAAAAAAGAGAGAATATGAAAAAGAATAGTCAGCAAAATTCTGGAACCCTTTTTGGCTTTGAATGTCTATCAAAGGTATTGCCTAAAAGAACTACTCCTAGAAATTCATGTATATTGAAAAAAGAGGAGGTCTAGCCTTTAACATTGAACATTTATCAGAGGCTTCTAATCGGCCGTATTTTGGCTCTTTAGTTTCTATAAGGAAAAGAGGCACTTAATGCTTTGTGGGTGTGTGCTTAATTAGCTGGTATGAAGTGTATTTGGTTACAGCAAAATGCCAGTCTTTTCACTTTTCAGTTAGTGTATTTTATATTTTTATATTCTTTGGGATAAGCTTGTTTCCTAGCTTATTTTGGGCTTTCTGCTGATGGTTATGTTTGAGTTTGTTGTATGATTTGGAGAAGGATTCTGTACTTCTTGCTTACTTCTTGAAGGATTTGATGTGATCATTTTCTTGTTCTTTTCTCCTTTTCTAATATTTTTTTCTTCTGCTAATATCACTATTATGCATACCTTGCTTTGTTATAGTTAGCTTCTTTCCTCTGTCCCTGCAATATGATCATTTTCATGCTTGCTATTTTTGGTTTCCCATCACTTGGGTGACCATAAGAGCAATGTCATAGTCATTACTTGCTTGTTACTACATACAAATTGGATTTGAGTAGCATGCTCAACATTGTTGATTTTCTCTAGATGGATGCTCGGTGCCTTGCTATGGAAATGGCACCCATTATTATGTGGCAAAAGGAACAGAGACCTGAATTTTGTCGTCAATATTGGAATCAGATGTCGAAAAGTCCTTCCAAAAAGAGTGTGGATCCACCACCTGGTTCATATACTGCCTGGGACATGCTTGCTGGTAGGCAAAATGATGCTAAAACATGTAAATTTTTTAAAATAACCAATTAACTTAAAATATAAATTTATTATTGACTATGGCCAAAAGGATGATGACCATGTGGGACATTCCATAAATCGTAATCTAGTCTCTTGGGCAATGGGGATTTTCTTAAGTTAAAATGTTCAATGTGCAAGAATCTTCACTAAGCCTAAACTTTTATATTGGCCATGTGAGGAGAGGACCAATAAAAGGCCTAATAAGAGGAGTTGATCACATGAGAGATAACTAGTTGAATAGGGATAGAGTAAGACCATGGGGGAGTCTTCTTTTGTTCCTTGGATTTATATTTCTAGTAATCTTGTTTCTTTAAGAATCACAATTTTTGAAAATTTTGTAAATATGTTTGGTATGCCTGAATATTCTTAAGGTTAGACAATGTTTCATGGGTATCCCAACTTCAAATCTTGGATTCCCACTCCCTCCCTCGGGAATGTTTTGTTGGGAAATATGGTTTTAAAAAATACCCAGGAATATTAGTTTCATGGAAATCTTTTTTAAAATTCATACCAAACATAGAAACCTAAGAATAGTGGAAAACTCAATCTCCCTACGAGGCTACCACACACCCCTAAGAGAAACCATTGGAAATTAATGACCTAAGTTTTGTCTGCAGAAAATAATGCAGATTATAGATTTGTAGGATTCATGCTGATTGGATTCTTTTCTTGTTTCTTTTGCTGCAGACGATGGTGAAGCCATAGATGCATCATCTCCTATTCCTTTGGATGATGGCACGCCAGTAGACTTTGGTGCAATTGAGGTTGTTCAGTTGCTCATAGAACATCATAATGCAATTTTCACAGATGCAAATGAGACAGTCTGGAAATGAATTGCTTTATTCCTTGTGCTGTATTAATTGGTTGACTTGGAATAATTTTTTTACCAATCCGGTCATGAAGATCATTATTAGCAGCTATATTTGAAGTTATCCACAATCATCACGCTGCAGAAAGATGTGGGATATTGTTGGTCTAGTTTTAGTGATAATCCCTATCTGATTTAGGATGTCTTGTGCTTTTAGGGAAGCGACCGTTTTACTTCATAAAGGGGGTAAAAATTGTGACAGTATTGTACAGCTACTAGCGTATTATGTATTGCTTGCAGAAGTACTTGTCACTAATGTCTGTGTTATTGTGGTCTTTCGCTTGGATTGATAATGCGATCTTTGTTTATAGTTTTTACGTAGTCATGTATTCATATTCATATAAGGGTCACTTGGTACACCTACTACTACTAGTAGAATTTGTCATTTATATCTTGTACCTGTTTGCAAGAATGCTACGAAAAGGGGTGGAGTGAGCTTGATTCGAGGAGCTACCCAAGTAGATGCTATGATTTTTTTTCTTTCAAACTTGGATATTTATAATTTATATTTTACTCTTAGGACCTTAGAATTCAGTGTACTTCCAGTGCCTAATTATTGGAGGATCTTAAAGGCTATTCTGTTCGTATTGCAAATCAATAGGACCGAGAGTATAAAGAAATAAAAGATTCTAAAGACTGTTCCATGTAATGTGTGGTATACGTATAGCCTGAGGAACACCGATTAGCTTTTATTTGCTATTAGATTCTGGTTGATAAAACTAAGTATATATAAAAAATACAAATACAAAATATAATAAATATGGGAAATACTCATATGTGCAGGCATTAAGTTTCTCAACTAATTAGATATTGTGCAGCTTGAGTTTTTCCTTGATCAAATCAAGTAACCTGATATAAGTTCACATTGGCAAATTGGAAACGCGAGTTACAACAATCTAGCATTGACTACATACCAAATTGAGCAAAATGATATCACTGGGCGTAACAGTCTAATTAAAGTTAAACAATTTATTGATCTGACGAGGTTGGAATGTGCTCAAAGTATTCAAAAATCTCGCTCGGGAAGTCCTTGAAAAGGCCATTTGAACTTGCACTTTGAGAATTTCCTTCCAATCCAAAAGTTGGCAACCTGGTCCCAAGCTTCTGGCTGCTGCATACACATTCTGAACATTTTTTCTCCTTGAACCCGTCAACAAAAATTGGATCAAAGGGCTCAGGAACAAGGTCCTGGCACTCTGGGAACAGTGGAAAGTCCATCAGTGGATCAGGTTCAGGGAGTAGAGGGACGTTGTACCCTGATGAAGACTCAAACGATGCTACTGTGGGAAGTGGGGTGGCCTCAACCTCAACTGCAGTCAGGTAATCATTTTCCAACTGTTGATAGTTCGGCTTTATCAAATCTGGTAGGTTGACCATCTCGAACACTTGAGTGTTTCCCACATAGGAAGTAGAGTAAGATAGAATTTCCGCCACCTGATTGGAACTGCATGGAGGAACCTGAAATAGAGATACTCACCAAGTTCATGAATTTGTGATCTTTTATGTACTTTAATTGAATCAAGTCTTTTCTAAAAGATATAAATTCTAAAAGATATAAAAAACTTACTACAACAAAATTGTTGAGACGTCTAACTTTAAGATAGAACATTTTTCACTTTCCCATTATTTTGTAAATTACTTTTGAATGAATATTGGACAACTATGAGGTTATGTTTTGGTTTTCCGATTGGGAAACCCCAAACTTAGTTTAGAGAGTAAATTCATTTTGATGACATGTTTGGTTACCTTCAAAAATACATTTCAACATAAAAAAAATTACTTGAGAACTTCTTAGTTATGTAGAAGACTTGGGTTGTTTTTGCAAATTCAGTTTAATTCAAACTTAAGTTTATAAACTTTAATCCAAACATGCACTCTAGATCTCAAAAGCGAGTTTTAAATTTGATTTATCAAATAAAATAAGAGTTATCCGATCTTCATCCAATGGTTACAAAACACTAGATCCATTTCCTCTTACCACTTAATTGTCAGGACTCCCCTAAAACGTAGGAGGGTCTCAGGTATCGAAAAAGAAAATGTTGTGGTATTTACGTTAGACATTGTCTCTAGTAAAGGGTATAGAATGTATAGACACTTGGGCTGGCACACAATATGTTGAAAGTAAAAGGATAATCATGAATCTCACCATTTCTTCAACTTGATTAATATGAGTTTTTCCGCTGTTCTTGTGCGGCTCTGACGTAGGTGGCTTCTGCAACATCCTCTCCAACCTTTTCCTCCTACTGCTCCAGAAGTTTTTCACATCATTGTCGGTTCTCCCTTGCAAATACGTTGCAATTTTGGCCCATTTGTTCCCAAACTGCGCCTGCAAATCTACCACCAACCTTTCCTCCTCTGCTGTAAACTTGCATCCACTACACATTCCAAAATTTCGTTATTAAAATTAAGAAACAATCAAAATTAGAAGTAGTACTAGTAATACAAACACCAACGCTCAAATAGACAAATGTTAGTTTATTAGAATGATAATTTTTGTTAATAGAGGGGGGATCCAACCCACGATCTTATTGTAGTAACCGTACGTACTAAATTTATTATCCTCGCATGTTCGTACAAAACAACTAGATAGTATAACATAAGCATAATTAATTAAAAAGGTGACAGATAGAATGAATGAATTACGTCTTCAAGTTGGGTCTAAGTTTGTTAACCCATCTGAGGCGACAAGATTTTCCAGTTCTGGACAACAAGCCTTTGGATCGAATGGAGCTCCATTCCCGAGGACCATATTTGCTGACGTGTCTCAACAGCACCTCATCTTCGTCACTACTCCATGGTCCCTTCTTTATCTCGGATGGCTCTCTTTCCACCATTTCAATTTCAATGATATGCCTCTTCATTCAACCCATCATTTTCATTTATATATCTATTCCCACAGAACATGTTTGAAATGGATGCTACTTTTGCTCCTGTGTGGTTAGACTCATGGGTACGTCATGCACCAGCGCACGCGAGAAACGTTACGATGTTTCGTTTCTCATTTTTGTGGCGTGGCAGCAGGTGGATTGATTTGTGTTTTGATCTACGTGGACGCAATGCAGACGATTGTTGCTCCCCACTTTGCACTTCCGACGGTTTGACAGTTAGTGGGGAACATGTACAACCCGCCATTTCTTCTCGTTTGAAATCAAGATTAATTAATATTAAAATTAAAATCATTCATAAATACTACCATTAATCCCATTATTACTAGACTCAATTTTCTTAAATAAGGTACCAGGATGATTTGAGACTTGTGAATAAAAAGAAAATACAGTGATTAGTCATCAATAAAGTATTATAATTTTTTTACACTATTATTAAATCATAAATTATTAAATGTGATAAAAAATATTTTTTTTGTAATAATTACTTTTTTATGTAAATAATTAATTATAAATATCCATATATGATTTTTTTATAATTATCTTAAAAGTCATGTCAAGAATGATATCTTGAATTTTATACTACACTAGCAATCAATCAAAATTCATGATAGATATAAAATTGAAAACAATTAGTGTAACATTAATAAATTTATTATATATGTTACTTGTGATTAGATGAAGGTATAAATGTGATCATAGGTTATAATCTCAATGCGATTATTATATACCAAAACAAGATGATGGTAAATGTAAGCATAAACAAAATGTTAATAAATGCATAATATATAAATATTTTAAGAATGTTAAGTGTAAAGTCTTG
>PYAF01001286.1:4627343-4640489 GCA_007407185.1 Glycine tomentella
CCGGTTAATGATGCGATGGGATAAGTTTTTTTTTTCATTTTGCTGGCCCAGTCGAGGCTCGTCCATGCCCAATCCCAATGGACAAACCTCTGATCCGCCCCTAGCTCTATAATCCACCCTTTTTTTTTTTTTGATCGGCCAAAGTTAGTTGTTAAATGTTAGTTTTTTTGTTAGCGGAGGGATTCGAACCCACGACCTCTCCCTCCCACCCTTCTTGGGACTTTTCACCCAACCAACCTTATATCTCCTTTACACAAGCAAGCCTAATCCCTGGTTTGTGTTGAGTTTGTTACATTCAGAAGGAAACTGGCACATTTATCAAAATAGACCCCTATGAACTCAGAAGAGATCATAATTAGGTCAGTGGTCACACTTACTGCATAAGCTCCCCCCACAAGTACCATTACTAAGTCAGTTTAGTTTCCCATATGAGCCCTTACTATGTACCCTCCAAGTACTGGAACCAATACCCTCACTCTGTCATGCCTCCAATAGTACTACAATAGCCAACTTCGGCTTGCAACAGAAAATATTACCCTCAAACTGTCATTTTTCTTTATTTACAAGAATCCATACGATAATGAGTAATGAAATAGATAAAATTAAATATACCAACCTGGGATTAGGAAGCAAATGCAGACCGTACCACTTCAATGATTTTAATATTATTTATGATACATGAGAATCCACACAACCAGGTTTTAGGGAAAACGAGCTTTGCAATAGTTCCCCAATCAATTATATTTTTCATATTGATCAAAATTCAATTTATTTCTTTATAAATAAAAAAATCCTTTGGTGGTATAATGTCTTTATTTCCTTGTTTCCTCATTATTCATTAGTATGTTAGCTCATACATATTACCACTAAAATGTTTGTTAATGTGAAAAAGAATGACTATCTGACTTATCAGAAGGCAAGACCAACATAAAGAAAAGTAAGAAGATGTAACAGCTGGGGACTATACATCAGAGATTTGATATCTTTTCTCTTTCCACCTTTTGAGACCAAAATGTAGTTTTATAATTTCAGGTATCAGCATTTTATCAACCACGGAGAGATAAAACCAAAATATATATTCTATATGAATGCTGAAGACTAAACAACAGAGATTTGATATCTTTCCCTTTCCACCGTTAAGATCAAAATGTAGTTCTATATTCTCTATTATCAACCATGGAAAGATAAAACCAAAACATATATTCTATATGAATGCAGATATATTAATCAGACACCACAATATGAGATTGGATTTAAACAAAGAAAAGCAACATGTAGCAGACATTAGGAATAAAGACACTCATATGCTCGTAAATCCCATATTTCTTGAGGATAACAAAGCACAAGCCAAAATAAAACTTTTAATTTTAATGCAACCAAGAAATACCTGGTAGTTCTGCAACAGTGGTACTGCATGCAAACTTCTTCTGCAGTTCTGATGCCAATGCTTCAGCATCTATAAGAAAAGATTCCATACCAGAGAGTTTGGTTACCTTCTTGTTGCCTTGCCGGCGTTCTGTCAATAACTGAATTGTTTTAAGTGCACCTTTACGAACTACAGATTCATTCCCTCTTGTCACAACATGGTGAGGCTGCATACGGCTCACAAATGTTGATCCTAAATCCTTCTTGTGAATTTCTGTAGGATATGTTGTTCCTTTTTTAATAGCCCCCTTGAACAGTGCATCACATAATATTACATCAAGAACCACAACAGATTTATTTGTTGGTTTCACAAGATTTTCTTTTTCAACATACTTGAAGACAATATCAGTAGCTTCAGAAGCACTAAAAAGTTTCCCTGTGTCAGCTTCTACAGATGAAAATATGGAATTGACATGTACACTTGGCTTGTAGATTTCAGCCACTTCAAGAGTTTTGGATGAACGAATTTCATTGGCAGACTGAACACTGGGTTGCTCACTTTTCTCCACTTGCCTTTTTTCAGGCTTAAAGGATGAATAATCAGCATGTTTTCGGTTTACGGAAAATAGTATTACTTCCTCTTTGTGCTTATCTTCTTTCACTGATATCTGTACAAATGTGAATATACATGAAGAAAGAATCAGAACAGCATTGCAGAAAGTTTTACTAGTAGAAGACAAATGATCAAAAGGACCACACAGTAAAAATCGAAAACATCAACACATTTTGTTAATGATGTATACACAAAATGGACATATAACTATCATGCATAATTTAGTCTTGTGTTTGTCCCATGATGCAACTTATTTCACAAGAATACATGGATAAACTTTAACTATCTTAGAATGTGGATTTGGGCCCAACTCAATCCCAACAGCTAGCTCACAGGGTGACGGTTGCCCCTCACTGAAATATAATATCTTGGCCATATCTCTACCCAATGTGAGACTTGAGTTTTTTCCAATATACCCCCACACACCCAGCATGGATCTAGGATAGGTTCTGATACCATCTTAGAATATGGGTTTGGACCTAACTCAATCCCAAAACCTCATAGGTGAGGGTTGTTCCCCCACTTATATTCTATATTTTGGCACTATCTCTAGCCGATATGAGATTTGGATTTTTCCCAATACACCCCCTTACGTCCAAGCACTTTTGAGCTTAATGTGTGGATAATATGGTGGGTGGTCCGTTAATGAATCTAAATAGACTCTGATACTATCTTAGAATTTGGTTTTGGCCCACTCAACCCCAACAACTAGCTCATACGGTGAGAGTTGTCCCTCACTTAAATATTCTATATTGGTCGTATCTCTAACCAATGTGGAACTTGGATTTTTCCAAATAAACTACATTAATAGTCTCAAAATTTTCCAATGCCTCGTCAACCTTGAATACATTAAAAAGGCAACATTATAAGAAACATCCCAAATTGAGAATCATTCCTTGAGTTGATTTCAGCAGCTATAACAGAGATCCCTTTCAAAAGCAATTATTCACCAAAAACTTAAAAAAAAAAAAAAAAAAAGCTTGTAAGATAGGAAAATTTAGAATGTTGAATCCCCATTTTTCTATTCAATATTTTCTCATGGTCAGTGTTGTTAAATAGTGGCCATGGCGGAATGGCGTGGAAGATTTTTGGCCAACCGCCATAGGCAATTTATGAAGGAAAACCCACCATAAGGCGTAATCGCATGCTTATATGGCGGATTTTCGGCCTTCTGCCATGTTCCGCTATCCAACATTAATAACACTGCTCATGGTCATAAACTTGGATAATGCTGATTGTTATATATACTTCCAATTAATATTTGCATCTCCTATCTCCATTCCAATTCTTCATGAAACAAATCTACAACAGAAAAATGTTGTCGAACTTATTTCTTTACCATAGTGCCTCAGCTTACATATCTAACATGCTAAGAGGTTACTCATCTAAAGAGATGAGGGGAATCAAAAGTGTCAGAATGCTTCATTAAAAAGTGCATCCTGACAGAAGAAAACACTAGGGCAATGCACTCCGGCAAAGACCTACTTTGGCACATTCTAGATTCTAATTTTATAACTCATTTAACAATTTAAGGATTTTCCAGTCAATATCAGCAAGCTTCTATTACTATTCTACTCATCCAAGTAAAAAGAAAGCAGTAGATGACAAACCAAGCCAGAGGTGGATTTTGCTTGTAACCACTTTGATAACTTTTTGTAGGAAGATTTCTTGATATTTAAAGTGATTCCTGAAGGCCTACATGGCAATACATGCTTTGACCTGCAATGCTGAAAAACAAATAATTATTAGATTACTGGAAGTAAGCCTGACTTTTTGATTCAGCACAAACTAACAGTGTATTATAATTCCAATGACAATAACTTGATTAAATGGAAAGTTATTTATTATAACTCAAATGAAATAGTTTTCTTTCATACACCAACACTTTCAACCGTCAGCTAAACTCTTTTCAAATAGAAATTCAATGTTTAATTCTTCAGCACTGATGCCCAGAGCTAAATTTTCAAATTTAGCTTAAATTCCCTGCACAGTATAAAAATAGAGATCTTGAAAAAACACTACCAAGTTCTCATTATCTCATCCAATTGAAAGTGCACTCCACAGAGATCATAATTTGGTGCCTCTGTTAAATCTCTAAGCTACACTAATTAATTGTCAACTGAAATTCATGGTTCGCTAGATTTTTTGGCCAATCTATTTCAAATGGTTCAACTAGGTCAACCAAGAGAAAAAGAGAGAGAAAATCCCACCATAGAGTGCTTCCAGGCAAGGGAAGGTCTTTCTCCTTCACTGTTGTGTGCAAAGCTTGTAGAAGGCACTTATCTAACAGGGAATCTACATCTGCAGTTGATAGAGTCTGTTGGTCATCTGGGTCATTAGCAGAGGCAGTATCCGGTAACTTCAAATCAGCCACGCCTTCAGTTACTTCAGCTGCGGTATCATTTTCATCACCATTTGGTGTTGCCAATGCAGGGGCAGAATCAGGTTGTAACTCATTTACATCCAGAGATTCCTCCGATCCATCACTTTTTGGGTTGTTCTGCTGATCAATTGATGTCTCACCAGCAACCTCATTCAAATCAGAATCATGAGAAGCTTGTAACAAAGAAGGATCCTCAAAGACAACATCTTCGAAAAAACCTGCATTAGGCACGCAACGGCCCTCAGCAGTTTCCCTGCAAATCAAATGAAGCAGATTGATTCAATTTGTTTACTTGTATTGAATAAAAGGATCACCAGGCTGTCTCTAGCTAAACTTGCCAAAGCAAATCACGATAGTAATGAGTTATTCTCAGCGCCTTTCCACGTAATCCAGCTTTTAATGCTTCAGCACTGCTCATTGTGGTACTCCCAACCTTCAAGAGAAGCAATGAATTTTGAGCTGACATGCAACCTATGGAATGTTGATGATAGAAACAAATACAAAATATTAAAGACCAATGCTAACCAGTGCCCTTAGGGCACTGGTTAGCAAAACCTGCATGCACTGGCAATGTAAAGCATTTTTTATATTGCCATCCAATCCAACCACAAACAGCCATCTATAGTAAGTCTGTTAACTTTTACAATAACTCCCTTAAAAACCGTGACGATTGGTAAACAATATAAATTTGTCTTTACGTTGACAATGCAAAGAAATTAAACTCAATACAATACGAAGAAGCAATGTACGTTACTTACTGCGATGGGAGCAGGATTTCCAGGTACCTTGACGGCCCAAGGTTCCCCGGCCCGAAACGAAGGAAGACCTTCGGGAGGCACAATTATACCAGGGAACATCAAGTCTGCTCCTCCGATAACGAAGCGGGATACCTCGCCACCCTTAAGCACGAAAACTGGCAGTAGCTCAGGGACCATCCACAGTGCATAAACTGCATTCAATCATCTTACTAATTATTATTAGAACTCAGTCATAATTTTTTAGCAAAAAGAAATGAAAGCAAAACCTGTAGGAAAAATGTCTGAGCCGCGGCCATCAACATCGAAAAACATTGGAAAGCCTCCCTCCACAGCATATACATGGACACGGTTTTGAAGCTTGGCTACTGTAATCTCTGCCTGTTTAATTCTTTAGTTTGTTTGTGTGTGTGTGTGTGTGTGTGTGTGTGTGTGAAAACAAAGAAACATGAATGAATCGATGAGGAGTTATTTACCTTGGGAGGAAGCAAGGCGTCTAAGTCGGAATCAGAAAGCCTTTGGAATTTTTCCTTAATGCTTCGTCTCAGCTTCTTCCTGTCCGCACCAGACAACCTCTGGTGAGATTTCGCCTCCACCGCCTTCTTGAACATTCTCACTCACTTCTCTTCTGTCTTCAGTGTATCAGAGGACACGCTAAGTTTTCCTATTCCTTTTTTTTTTTTTCTTTTTATTTTCGTACTGGTAACTAGAGCTGAAGATTTGGGTTTGGGCCGTGAACCGTTCGCAAAACCCGTAACCCACTCTGTCCAGAGTGTTGCTTTATACACTATAATTATTTCTAATACACTATATAGCTACAGTGCATATCCCAAACTGCCCTTCTCATTATTAATTCAAAAACTTTTGAAAATCCGAAACTGCTTTGCTTTCCTTTCTTCCGGTTTGCTCCTCTTGTCTTCTCCTTCCCCTCTTCTCCTAAGCCGCTCCATTTTCGAAAGGTGGTTGTGCGACACGACAAAGGAGGCGGTGGACATTGTTGGCCGCGGGTCGTGGTGTTGCTGGTGGTGGCTCAAGAGGTAAGCACCGTGCTCTTGTATTTTAGGTTATATAGTGTATGAGTTCGTAGCTATGGTCGGAAAGTGATGCTCCATGCGGATCAGAGCTCTTGGGAAATCGTCTCCCTGCGGATCGGATGATCCGAGCTATTGGAGGAATGTGGCCAATACGGATCGGATGATCCGAAACACATATGGTGGGCATACGGATCGGATGATCCAGAAAGGATGGGCCATGGTGAGTACGGATCGTATGATCCGGAAAGCTTTTTATGTTGAATACGGATCGCATGATCCGGAAGGCTATTGATGGTGTAAAACGGATTACATGATCCGTATTGTATGATCCAGAAAGCTTTTTATGTTCAATACGGATCGCATGATCCGGAAGGCTATTGATGGTGTAAAACGGATTACATGATCCGTATTTGATGCATGTATAAACGGATCAATTGATCCGTGAGAAGCTTTTTTTTAGTGACCATATATGCATGTTGAAACGGATGGGTGCACGGATTAGAAGATCCGTAAGGCATTTTCGGATTACACAATCCGTAAAGTCCTTATGCACACCATAGAGGCTAATATGCCCTTGCGGATTTAGCAATCCGTCTACAACAAAAAAGCCGGATCAATTGATCCATACGAACCCTCATAAGCTTGATTTTTTTTTGAATTTGAATTGTTTTTGAATTTGGTTTAAATGAGATTAGTGCCTGTATATTGGGTGCTTGAAATGTCAATGTGTGTATATGGATGGTTTATTAGGAAAAATAAGGTATGATTGAACACTTGGTTGTGATTTATGTGAATGATTAAATATCAGTAACAATTGGTACAGGTTATGGCAAGAACCAGAGGTGGATTGGGTCGGCCTGTAGAGGGGGCTGAACGTCGTAGGCCGACGGCTTCTGCAAGAAGACAACGGGAAGCTGAGATTGCTGCTGAGGTACCTGTTGTGGATGAAGGAGTGACGGAGGTAGAAGATGTACCAGTTCATGAGGATGATGGTAGTCAATGTGAAAGTTTCCCAGGTGGCCCAGAAGATCTTTCGGTGTTGACAGATTATGCTAACCATGTAGCAGTGAGAGTGTGGACCGGAGAGGTAATGAGTTTTTTAACTAACATTTGGTTAATAGTTAATTGTGTATGCATGTATTTGTTGAAAGTTAGAAACATTTTTTTAGGAGCGGTCAGAGTTAAAATTAGCATCCCACGGTCGTAAGGTAGCAAAGTTGGGAAAGCCGGCTCTAGAGATTGAAGGTTTAGTTGCAGCAACCGGGTTAAGCCCGTTGATATCGACTTCTGTGGACACTGGTGACAGGGGATTACTTTCTGCATTTGTGGAGCGGTGGCATGCCGAGACCAGCAGCTTCCATTTTCCGATAGGAGAGCTGAGCATCACATTAGATGATGTAGCAGCATTGTTGCATCTCCCCATCCAGGGAAACTTCCAGACTTTTGATAACATTGACGTGGGGGAGGCGATAACACTCATTGTTGAGTTGTTGGAGGTATCACTTGAGGATGCGAGAGTTGAGACAGAGCAATGCCATGGGGCATATGTTCGATTGTCTTGGCTTCGTGAATTATACGCTGTTAAGTGCGAAGCTAGGCAATGGATTGTGGCGGCGAGAGCTTACTTGTTGCATCTGGTAGGTTGCACTATATTTGCGAGCAAGAGTTCCACACACATCAGTGTGGTATTCTTGGACGCATTTCGCGATCTAGACCAGTCGAGCGGATATGCTTGGGGTGCAGCTGCACTTGTACACATTTATGATCACTTGGGCTATGCATCCCAACATCACGGGAAGCACTTGGCCGGCTACATTTCATTAATACAGGTAATAACACTTAACATATGTTTAATTTTACTATTTATGTTATGTAGCAGCATTGTGTTTGTTGTTAATTATTTTTGTTTGTTTTGATGCAGTGCTGGGTGTATGAACATTTTCCCACCATTGGCAGTGTCATGCCAAATCCCGATTACCAGGAGAGGGCCCCACGTGCATGCAGATGGAGACCTGGGAAAGCTTTACCAGTTTCAACCTATCGGAAGCGGCTAGATAGGTTGACGCTTGATGATGTTGTCTGGTCACCATATCGGGAGCACCGTGCATATAGAGAGTTCGAGACCATTTCGTTGTTCTCTGGGTTTATTAGATGGGGGCCACTGATGGTCAGACATTTACCGGAGCGGGTGATGAGACAATATGGGTGTGTCCAGGGAATTCCACATTTGTCTCGGCCTGCGTCTATGTCCACAGAGGAGGTTGACGAGCGTTAGGGACACTTTTTGGACTGCGTAGTTGCCCTAGACCATTTGGTTACATATCCTGGTCAGTGTGTTAACGAGTATATGCCATGGTTTTACAGGATATCACATCCATTTATGCGTCCCGCAGAGCCTGGAGAGCCGCCCCGACACCCTTTTAGGGTTACCACCATATTACATTATCATCCTGCACCTGCTCGTCCTCCAGGTTCCCCTCCATCTGCACCCCGTGTACCAGATGCAGATGACCCAGCCGCTGATGTTGGTGATATGGCTCCACATGCTGTGGTACTTATTTGTGATTACAAGTAGTTCATTTTAAAATTAATATTCTTTAGAAGTTGTTATTAACACTATATGTTGTTATATTGTTTTAGGGAATGTGTCGTAGGATTCGTAAAGGCTTACAACGCATGATAGACTTGAGGATGGTGACCCCAGGCACTAATGCCTATGCTTGTACACAGGAGCTATTAGACTTAGCCAGTAGTGTCGTGGAGGATAGAAATGTATATGTGCGCTCTAACAGGAGGAGGGGTCATGATGACCCAGAATGATTACTTTTTCCCTTTTTTTGTTGCTTTATCATGTACTACCCACCTTATGGGGAATTGTGACGTTTGTAGTTAACGATATGGATGACTCATGTTTCAGACATTTACCGATTGTGTCGTTTGATATCATATTTTTTTTGTAGATTCCTGATATACTTACCTTCTAATGATTATAGCCAAAATTGGACAGGTCAAAACCTAAAGTATTATAAATTAAACCATCAAATTAACGCATAAAAAAACCATCGACCCTTCATTTTTTGCGTAATTTATTTGGTAAAATTTACGGACAAATAAATATAAAAAAAACACAATTAAACTTTAGTTAACTGGTAATGATTATGTCCAAAAGTTCAGTACTTTTTTGTTATGTTGGTACATGAAACATTACAAAGAACATATAACTTAAATTGTCAGCCTAAATCGACAAATGTTTGGGTTTTAGGCATCGATGCAGCATACATCCATTGTCTATGTCTATAATAATTTGGCCACTGTTTTGATTCCGTAAAACTATGCTTCGACCACAACAACGCAGTGGGTGGGATAGGAGAGTCATCTGACAATTCAACCTGTCACAAACAACATATAACTTAATACTACGCATTGGCCTCAACAATGAAGTAACTAGAAAAGTATAAATGTGGTTAAGGTAAACATAAAAGTAGTACTTGTACAAAATGGTTACCAAAAACGTGACCAATACACATAATGCGGTGCATACTTGGGTCTTTCGGTGGTTGGCCTCTAAGAGGGAAAAACGTCATACTTTGTTTAAGAGAAAGTGAAGCCAAAATGACATTATACCTTGATGCAATCACGTAACCCATGTCGGTGATATCCATCCACTTATCAATTGTTACCTACACAACAATAGTTGAATAATGCATCGACATTTCTAAACAACAATAATAATCAAAGCATGTTAGGTGTTACCTGTGATAATCCATCAACAAGAAGGGAATGTTTCAACTGGTCAAACCTAGGGAATCCACCAAGCAATGCTATATATTGATCAGACCATTCTGAAAGTTCCTTAAGCAAATGATTACGGACCACAGGCCAACAATCTTCACTGTATCCTAAGAGGGCAGCAATTACACGGTATCCATAATTACCATCAGCTTTAACATCACTGATGTTAACAATAAATTTATGCATAAAAGGAACAAACTGATCAAGCATAGGGATGTGGTTCGTTTGCTTTATTTCAACATTTACCGAACGTCCGATATCCTGCGTGGAACAACTATTTTGCACTGAATGCAATTCATCAACATATTCAAAGTATGACGGATCCCGCTTGGTTGATATTTCATGCCTTTTGTGTTTGTTTTTTTGACCCCCTTTTGTTTTGACCTTTTCAGGGGGAGGATGCATGGATGTCTGATCAGGAAATGCAAGTTCTTTGAGCTTAGTCTTCAATGACATTTTTTCGCACAGGTCAAGCTTATCAAAACGGTTCGAGATTGCCTCCATCTCTTCCGTTATTTGAATTTCCTCGCTCATAGGATCGCCGTGGTCTAAGAAATTTAGTCTGCACCAAAATACATGAACACATGAAAGTGGTATGCTTCCTTGGACAATCTTAGCTAGCTCACATGCACATGGGAGACCATGGGTAGTTCTCATAACACAACCACATCGAGATGGATTTTTTCCTGCATAATGAACTCGTTCATATTCAGCTGCAATTTGGTTTAAAGCATGTCTGGACACCATGCCGATCAGTCTCTTGTACAAAGTTACTTTAAAAACATGACCGATGACATGAGTGCTTCTTTCCAAAGATGCCTTTATTTCAGTATGTTGCAGAGTCATCATGTTGTTCATAGCATCCCAAACAGAACATAAATCTCCAATGCTATTTTGCAGAAGCCTTTTTAAAGTAGAGTGTGCAGTGTCCACCCTGCATTTAATAGCAACAGGTTAATCCCATATAAACAAGGAAAATGTTAGTAAGCATGTGACAATATGACCAACTTTAAACTATCTCATACCTATTAGTTGTGGTATTACCAAGATGCATAACTTTGTTTGTCCATGCAGCAACAAATTTTTCCTTATGAGGATCCAACCATGTTTCTTTAACATAATCAACAAATGTAGGCCACGGTGAACACGCAATTTCAAACTTCCTCAGACAATCGTCATATGACTTCTGATTAGAACAATCAACAACAGTTCCCCATGCATCCATAACATAATCCCAAGCGTTGCTCTGTCGAATATAAGTTTTGCATTTTGCCTTGACATTCTTGTCAATGTGAAAGCGACACAACAAATTGGTACATTCAGGAAAAACAACTTTTATAGCATTCATCAACGCCGCATCTCTATCAGTTACAATCACATGTGGAAAAAATTCACTTTTAAAGAAAATCCCTCTAAAGCGTTCAAGTGCCCACACTACATTGTTAGTACGTTCCGCCTCTAAATAGGCAAATGCGGCAGAAAATGTCATCCCTGTAGGTGTCACACCAACAATGTCAAGTAAAGGCAACATGTACCTGTTAGTGTTGTATGTACTGTCAATCAAGAAGACCAAATGGTATGAATTGCTCAATTTGACTGCATCTGGATGAGCCCAAAATAAGTCACGTACCACATTTTCCTCTTTCATTCTATGCCGATAAATATACATGTCACGCTGAAGAAGTTTCATTAGTTGTTGCATTTCAGATTTATCACCTCTAATACGCGTTCGATATGCATATCTAGCATTGTATATTTGCTTCAAAGTAGTATAATTATTCTCATTGTGTTCCTTCAAAGTTAAAAGAATATTCTTAGGTTTCACCATGGACCTTGTCATATCACCAACAATTATCTTCTCATCCTGAGTTAGCCTACTAGGATATGGGTGTCCACAAAAAGACTTTGTCAACCTATGATTATGAGTGCCACAAATTAGCTTCACTATCCAACCTTGCCCTCCCGGACCGGGTTTTGCTTTCAACTTAAATGGACAGTCACATTTTCTACTACTCCCCGTTGTTGGTACAATCCCTTTATTGAATGATCTATATTTTCCACTCCTTTGACAACCAATTATAACATATGTTGTTGTTCCAACCTTTGCATTTGCCATGTCGCTCCTCATTATAACAGCAACAAATCCATTATCATATGCTACACTACGAGCCCATGTCAATACATCATCACGCGAATTAAACACCTGTAAATATACAACAATCAAACTTTAATAACATTTTAGTTTTTCAAACCATTCGATAAACAACTTTAACTACAAATATACCTTTGATGTATTGAAGGCTACTGAACAATCAACTGAATAATTAATGTCTTCAACACAATCACCTTCTTCTCCAATATCTTCTTCCTCCAAATTAATTTCTTCTGACATCATAATGTCATAGTACCATTCACTGTTTTCCATCTACACAAATACTATATACAATTATTTCAATTACAATCCATACACATAATAATATTCACTATATACATCAAAACAACTTCAATCATTTATTTTAAACTCTCATAGCAGCATTAATATAGCACCTAAAATGTACACATCATCACTCTTTTACAATGGATAATGGTTAGTCGTCCTACTCATTCTTATTACTGAGAACTAGGAACTCAAAAGATCCTTATTATTCTAGATTTTTGAAACATGAAGGTTTACATTAAATGGAAACAGACAGAGAGATTTGATTTACTAGTTGTGGGTATGAAGACTAGCATTCAGTACGGAACATGTATTCAATAGCTTAAACTAGCAAAATAGGTTAAAAAATCTAAGTTTAATTTACGGATCATATGATCCGTTTTGCACCATCATATGAATACGGATTGCATTATCCGTGTATGAAGCCATATATATATATATGGATCATCTGATCCGTGCCGCTCTTTGAACTACCTATTACGGATTCTATAATCCGTATTCTACATATAGCATATAATTACGGATTCTATAATCCGTATTCTACATATAGCATATAATTACGGATCCTATGATCCGTGGGGCTTCCATGCCATTGAACAAGCTATTATGGATCCTATGATCCGTATTGCGGATAAAGCCATATCGTTACGGACCTTATGATCCGTGGGCTTCCATGCCAGCATATATATATATATATATATATATATATATATATATATATATATATTTATGTGTTGCAAACACATCTTGTTTTTAATATAGTTTTA
>PYAF01001286.1:4650029-4690233 GCA_007407185.1 Glycine tomentella
CACTATCTGATGGAAGCATCAAAACCATCAAAGCATAACTTCTTGTTGAAACCTCAGGCCAATCATATATTTGGAAATTAGAAAGATGTAGGAGAGGAACTCGAACAGCTACTACTGCCCCAGGCATGTATTTTCCAGCATAAGGTCGTAATCTAGCAACTGGACAATTAGGTGAAATTTTTACTGCCCTGTTGCTACTAAATACTTGATTAATAACAGGAAGATGAATGGGTACTGTGTATCCAACTGGGTTCTGCTGTCGCAATGTGTAAGAAAGTTGAAGCTCCAAACCAGTTCGTGTTGGCATCCATAACGCACATTCCTCCAGTGCCAAAGTTCTACCTAATTCAACAAGAGTCGTTTTCAATATTGTGTGTCTATCAAGAGTGCTTCTAATCTCATGAGTCAACATCCTAACATGTCGACCAGTTTCTTCTTGTGTGCGAATCAGGCCCATTTCTCTATCAAGCTCAGCAGCCTTGTTCTTCAAAAATAATTCCCTAGTTTTAACACTTAATAAATCAGGAATAATATGTACCAGCATGAGGGCAGTTGCACACGATACCACAGCAGTTAAAACCTTAGCAGTGGTCATTACAACAGCCACAGTTCTTGAATGAATTCTAAAGGTCCATAAATTAATTAGATGTGTTGCTCCACATAAAACTATGAAAGCACCAAACTGAACAAGGACCCATCTATATGGAAATACTGCTGATTTCTTAACAAAGTAGATAAGCTCCAAAGGGATTGAGAAATAAGCAAGGGCAATGAAGAAATCAGAGATATATTGGTATTTCATCAATAAGTCGTCAGCTGGCACTTGTGGATCAATACAATTGCAGGATTCCATAGTGATTGAACCACCTCAGGCAATTTTTCCTTTTTCACATAACTACATCAAAAGAAGCAAAAGTTAAGCATCAGATAGATGGGAATGGAATAGACGAAAACAACAAACTAGAATGAAAACAACTATCAACTGAATATTAGTATCGGAACATACTGTCATTCCATTCCCCCTGGTACGTGTTTCTAACTACAGACAAATAAATATAAGATAGTCATGTTAGGGTTAACGGTGTTGTTGATGTTGCTGAGTCATGTACCATAAAGTCATAATCTATAATGTTGAAGTGTTATCCTAATTAAACAAAGGCAGCAAAATGCGACGGTGAGTTAGAGATGTAGTAACAAACCATTCATGTCTTAACCTAACATCTTAAGCTGTTGGGGAAGTTGGTTCCTAACATGGTATCCAAGCGTGCATGATCAAGTGATCTAAAATTCGATCTTTGTAGCCCCTATTATTCTAATGGAAAGATAAATTTCAGCACAAGATAGATGGGCCTGTGCATTATCCAAGTTTTAATCCTAAAGGGCTCTTGTGTGAGGGGCCTTTCAGAGATGCAATATAAAACCATTCAAGTTCACCTAATAGCTTAAGCTTTTAGGATAGTTGATTCATGACAGAGTACTACTGGTTATACTACATTAAAAGTTTCAAGTCATCTTAAAACAGAAAATGATATTTTATGAGAGAAGACAAACTGAAACAAGGGGAGGATAAAATATCCTCCAAAACAAATTAAAAATTCAGCAAAGCTGTCCAGCTCTCCAGTCTCTCTCCGTATGATAAATGAAAACTCCCTCAAAAGAACCACAGGAGAACAAGACAGAGGCTAGAAGACAACCTGATTCCAAAACAAGTTCTGAAACATAAAGATGCAATCATTCCTCACCAACTGAATACACCATATAACTGCATATATTTCACACTGCTGAAAACTTTCAACCTCCTTGGCTTTACCAAATGTAAGAATTTCTTGAGGCTTAGAATCATAGTAGTTGAATTGGAACACAAAATATGTATCGGAAAGCCTATGTATTGAATCCTATCGTGAATCATAAGATTCATGATCGATAAAATAAGCACAAATTCATGATGAATAATATAATTCTAGATCATTTTAATATAGAGAAAGATATGAGAAATGAAAACAAATATATTTTAATTAACATAACTCTAGGCTACTGTTGGGCTTTTTAATTTAAAATGCAGCCTAAGACAGACCATAACACCGATACTCACTCAGAGCTTCTAGATTGCCTCTTGTTATGCTTTGTTTTCCTTATTTATGACTGTAAGAATAGCAAAGGAAAAATTTAATTTCTCTTATTCTTTTTTAATGACACAGCCACTGGTTTATAGACAGAATTAGTCCCAAAGAGGAAACTAAATCTGCCGCAATCAGGGAGACAAATTATAGATTAATAAATCATTTATCACCTATGATCTGATCATAATTCAAATTTATTACAATATCAAATGAAGACATAAATTAAGAAATGATTCCTAAGGACAAACTTGCAACAATAACAATGTTGTGAGCATTATATGCAAAGATCCTAAAAACTCATAACAATGTATCAAGCAGGGCCCATGTATTTGATCAAGCTTAGACGTCAGACATAGTCTCCTGATATAAACTAAACAGGGAGCATAAATGCAACAGGGCACCATCTGTGAATGAAAAATGGAACAAAGTTGTGTATTCCTATGCATAGAAAAGGCAAGAAGGCAATCCTATCCCATAATGAATGTAAACGCAGAGATAGAGTTCAAACTATGGTCTTCCTGAGCAACCAATTACAGCATAAAAGGCTTGCCCTCTTTATTCCTACAGAAGGTCACACCTTGCACTTGCCCTTGCCCTTGCCCTTGCCCTTGGGTTGGGTCAATTAAGAAGTAAGAACAACAAACGGGTTAGTACTATCCTATCCCTATCCAGATTGAATCGACCGCCTAACTCTTAAACACACATGTGGTATCTGTAATTTAGCTCCCTTGAGAAAATTAAACCAAATTATAAAATATAATATAGTTGTTGTGAATGATCTATGGATGAAACTTACATGGATGGAAAAGCAAGACAAGAGCAGAACAGAGAGAGAGAGGAAAAGAAATGAAAAGCAGCAGAGCAAGTTGATTAAATTAAATGTAATACTTTTATTATTATTATTTTAATATTCTTATTCCTAGGGTATGTATGGCGGTCAAGTTCAATGAATTGCGTTGTGTCGAAGGGGAGCTTACCAAATATGATGGAGACAGATCTCTGCAAGTCTCAAACAGTCAAGCCTGCCTCTCTTTCCTAATTCTCAATTGTATCTTTCCTTTTTCTAATTTTACTGCACCACCACCTCTAATTCAATTTTACATTAAAATTGTAAACATCAAATCAAAAGTTGAACCGGCAAAACTTTCAAGACCACAAAATATAAAAAATGTTGTTACAAAACAAAATTTAATAACATATATATAAGTATATTTCTATAAAAAAATTATCTTTAAGTAAATGTAAATTATTCTAAAAGTAAGGTATTGAAAAAAAATAGTTGATAAATACAAATATTATAAAACACATTTAGTAAAAAAAATTATAAAACATTTTAGAATTATTGAAATTTTTAATTTAGTAATTTTGGTCTCTTAATTTTTAAAATTACTTAATTTTAGTTTCTTCCTCTATTGACCATTAGTTAATCGACAATTGATGATGTGGTATTTTTATACTAATGTGAATAAATGAAGTGACACTAATTGAACTAATATTGTGACAAAATAATTTATAATTTAAAAATATTAAAAACTAGTAATAATGAGACTAAAACACCAATCCCTACCAATGGGATTGGATTTAATAGGAGGTACTAGTCTTTTACAACATGATGAATCAAGATTTAAATTTTCACTAATTGGGAGAGGTGTCCATATTTAATGTCCAACCATGTTTTGATTAGAATTGCCTTCGAAGGAGGAGACATGCGAGGAAAAAAAAAACAGTAGTCCTTTTTTATTTTCATAACCTAAATCACTAATCAAACTCATGATATTTGGGTCTTGAGGGTTGGTTTTTTTGTGTAGAAGGGGATGTGTATAGGAAAAAAGTTAGAATTATAAAATGTCATAATTGGATTATAGAATTATGTTAAGAAATTTTGAAGATTCATAGTATAGAATATCTAATCAAGCTCATGAAATTGTTAGATGGATTCTTAAGTATTATGTAAAGAAAATAATAAATTTATAATAAAAAACAAACTTGTGGTACTAAATTGATTTGATGTATAGTATATATATAATATCGTATATGAATAAATATGTAAATTGAGGATGTTTGATAGATTCTCAACTTATCGTTAGAGGTTTTCATGATGACTAATAAAAATTATTTATAAAATAAATGAGTTAATAAATTTTTATAAATATAAGATATTACAAACTTTAAAAAGATAAATCAATACACACTTATCTATTTTTGATAAAATTACACTTTTTTTTACAGCATAAATTGCATCAATTCAAGGGACTCCGTGACAAAACTTTGATATACATTTAGAACTTCAAAAAATGTGTATTCTTTTAAAGAAAAAGCCAATGGAAAGATATCTTTTTGAAAGTAATCCTTTCACGGTTTCACCGTTTTTTATACTGTCGGAAAGGGAAAAACATAAAATGCCGTGTGGAGTCCATTACTTTATAGATACGCTGAATTTAGAAGAAAAAATACGGTTGAAAGCTTGCCTTTGCGTTATTAAAATATCAATTTACCTTATTTTTACAAACTTTTATTTTTTAATTAGGAATATTTATGTTATTGTACAACACATTTTTCTTTTTTACATAAATAACCAAGAGAAAAGAAAACTTTTATCATTTTTTTTTATTTTCTCTCCTACTTGGCAACCTAAAATTTGTCACTTTTTCTTTCTTTCTCTTCCTTTTTCATGTACTTTTTTTCCCTCGAAAACAAACGCAACCTTAGTCGAAAACCCCCTTTGTTCCTACTAGTGTTTCCCAACAAGAAAAGGACTAAATTGCAAAAATAATAAAGATACCGAGTCTTCCAGAAAAACGCATCCTGCAACATGATGTTGGACACGGGTTTTGGATCTGTCTGGCCATGACCCATGACCCATGAGAGGGAAGCAAAATCCTCCTCCACCAAGCAAAACGCCTTAAATTAAATAGGCAAGTTGCAAAAAAAAATTATTATTTCGTTCCTATAAAGTGAGTAATCGTGTCCTGTCAGTAGATATTCCAAAAATGATTTTTCATTAAAATTAAAAATAATTACTTTATCCACCTCCAAAGTGAGTAACCATATATAGCCACCCTCCTCCTCTACTCTGATCACTCTCCAGTCCAGTGTGGAAAATCAAAACAAGGGGCCATCTTTGTTTGTCATACATGACCATGACCATGACCATAACCATGACCATGCCTCTGTTTCTGATGTTCCTTCTTCTGCACATAGCTTGGGTGGCATCATCGGATCTCCGACCTGGGTTTTACTCAAAAACATGTCCAAAAGCGGAAGTCATAGTCCGAGATGTGATGAAGAAGGCCCTTATGAGGGAACCCAGAAGTGTTGCCTCTGTTATGCGCTTCCAGTTCCACGATTGCTTTGTCAACGTACGTACTAGTAATTTGATTTTATTTAGTATCAAAATCAAAACTGTATCTTTAATTTAATTTTACTTTTACTCTTTTGTGAAGGGGTGTGATGGTTCTATGTTGCTTGATGATACACCAACGATGCTGGGGGAGAAATTGGCCCTCTCAAATATAAATTCGCTGAGATCATATGAAGTTGTCGATCAAGTGAAGGAAGCGCTCGAGAAGGACTGCCCCGGAGTGGTTTCCTGTGCTGACATCATAATTATGGCATCTAGAGATGCTGTCGCTCTGGTTCCTTCCTTCCTTCCTTCAATTTCACTTTCTCTATCTCCACTACACAACCACCCACCAATCCAAACTTAGTCAAATTAAAACCACCACTACATAACATACAAAAACATTTTGATTATTTAATATTGTAAAACTTACACTATCAATTTATTTTAAATATAATTTCTAAATTAGCTAATTTAATTTAATAATACTTAAAATGATAGTTAGAAATTACATGACAACTTTATCATACATTTTAATTACAATATTAATTAAATTTACACTCTTATAGAAGTTAATAAATTTGTCTTACATGATAAAGCCTTTTATATTATCAATATATTTTAACTTAATAATACTGTGCAACATATATAAAAATAAAATATTTTTTTTATACGAAGCTTGGAATGCAAAAGGACAGTAGTAATAGGCTAGGCACCCAACTATTTTGACACCCCTAGACTACCACTCAGCACCTCGAATAACATTAAAATAAAAGAGAGAAAAACCAACAAAGCACGGAGGAATTAGACCAAAACTCATAATAACTAAGAACCAAGAAATGGGTTAGCAAAACCTATAACTAGGTATATGATCTGTTCTGAAAGACGTCTTCCAAAATAAAAGACGGAACAAGATCCCACCAACCAAAAAGAGAACACGAGTTAGCCCCAAAATTAGCCAACTTGCCTTCGTAAGAATCTCCTTAAATCAAAAAATTCCTGCAAAGGTTAATAAGTATCTTAAGTATTTTATGAAGAAAACATGAAATGAAAAATTTAATGTATTTCTTACTTTTCAAGAAGTTTAGTGTAAAAAAAAAAATCTTACTTTAAGACAATATAGAATTATTTGCATAATTACTATTTCCATTTATTTTTATTTTTCTACCTTTAAAAGAAAAAATATACAATGTATTACAGGTTAGAGCAAAATAATAATAGAGATGATATTAGGACGTTAAAATTAATTTTAACATAAACGAGGATATATATTACAGTTTTTAATCTATGTAAAAAAATATTTCTAAATGAATAGTAGATAATAAGAATGGCAGTAAAAAAAAGTAGATAATAAGAATGGAAAGTATATACAGGTTAAATGCATTTTCATATTTATTTAAAGTGTATCTGATACTATTTCAAATCATATATTAATGCCATGTAGTAGTAGCATTCTTCGGTTTCTTTTCATATGTCATTTTGTGTCATTGCGCAAGGATTAAGTAAACAATTAATGAGTCAACCAGGTCCACTGCACATGTATTATGGCAAATTTGAACGAAATTCAATTTTAAATGCCACTTTTTCCCCTTAGAATTTAATGTGATGTACTGTTAGCTCAAATGTTTATACGAGCATTTATTGTGGTGTTACTGCATCATTTATTTAATTTTTTAAAATATTAACAACTCATAATAATTAAATCAATTTATATTTGAGATTGTTAAGTGGTCTTCTTTTTTTGGGGAGATTTTGAATTTGGTATTAAGCCTTTTAATTATTTCTCTTTTAACAACCAATTCATAATTAAGAATGGAGGAATGCTAGCAGTGCTTTCTGTCAAAAACTCTATAATTAGTTACAATTTATTAGAAATCATCACCTTTGATAGGTTTTATTTCTCATTTAATATAAATTAAGAGAAAGAATCATTAAATGAGAAACAAAACCTAAAAAAATGATAATTTCTAATAAATTTTATTAATCATAAAGGATGTTAGAAGGAAAGTGTTGCTCACATTTCTCTTAAGAATGTTAAGGTGACGCTTGGTTTGAATTTTTTTTTATTTTTATTTTCAAGTAAAACAGAAAATAAATGTGAAAATATGTTTGTTTGAAATTTAGAAAATATGTTCTCTGAAAATATTTTCAAAATAGTCCTAAAACTGAAAACAAATCAACGTTTTCAGCCTATTTTGAAGAAGTGAAAGCGCACTGATACCTTGAATACTTCTCGATACATATTTTTTAAATCTTAAAAATTTTAAAATGATTTTTTTAAAAAAAATAAAGCCTTTTGGTAGTAATTCTATATGCTAATGTATTTTGTTTTTTAATTGCATTGCAGACAGGTGGACCTGAGTGGGAGGTGAGGTTGGGAAGATTGGACAGCTTGAGTGCTAATCAAGAAGACTCAAACAACATCATGCCCAGCCCAAGAGCCAACGCAAGCTCTCTTATTGATCTCTTCCAGAAATATAACCTTACTGTGAAAGACTTGGTAGCACTCTCAGGATCTCACTCTATTGGCCAAGGGCGTTGTTTCTCTATCATGTTTAGGCTATACAATCAATCTGGAACTGGAAGGCCCGACCCTGCCATTGACCCTAGCTATAGACAAGACCTTAACAGGCTATGTCCACTGGATGTTGACCAAAATGTCACAGGAAACCTTGATTCCACACCTCTCGTCTTTGATAACCAATATTTCAAGGACTTGACTGCTGGAAGGGGCTTTCTCAACTCTGATCAAACACTCTTCACATTCCCCCACACAAGGGAGTTTGTAAGGTTATTTAGTAGACGCAAAACTGAATTTTTCAAGGCATTTGTGGAAGGAATGTTGAAAATGGGTGACTTGCAGTCTGGTCGACCTGGGGAAGTTAGGACTAATTGCAGGCTTGTCAATGCTCGCCCGATTAATTTGCTGCTTCAGTCTCCATACAACATGGAGAGTAACGATAAATAAATGTGTGTATCTTTATATTATATGTTATCCAACTATGAAACAAAATATTTTCACTTCCAAATTCAGATGTTTAAGAGTGTTGTCATCAGAATCGTATTTGAAAAATTAAATGCTGCCTATTTCACTTCCAAATTCTTCTTCCAAACATGTAAAAATGACATAAGTACTCGAGTTACAACCAAAAGCTGAAAGTCAACTTCAACAGTTATAAAAACAAAGTCTCTGCTTCCTAAGCATTTCAGTTCTCCGATAGATGAGAGCTAACGAGCAAGATAAAGGTAGAGATCGTTTCTTCACCCACAAACAATTTCTATTATGCTAGTCGTACATAATGGAATTCAAATCCTTGTTACAGAAGATACTTCATGACAGCCTTTATTATTTTCAACCCAGTCACAGTAATCAGGACTTTTCTGAATACACTTTGCCTGATGCCCTAAGAATGAAGTATGAAGCGAGGACAAAAAATTCAAAAATATTAATCCAAATTTGCAAAATTAATATAGACTAAGCAACATACAACAAAACCTTTACAAAGAGTAGCCGTCCCTTAAAACATGTTGCCTGGCAAGATTTTCTGAAAACTCCCTTCACAATAAATGTCTCCAAGCACTCAACACAGGATGTTGCATAAAATGTACAATCTCAACAGTAACTCACCCTAATACATGAACAACAATAGATGCAAGCTACCCCAACAAATCCAAAAGGGCTGGCTGCTCAGCATGTGACTTAGTATGAGAGGACCGAGTGGTTGAAGCAGCTCCCCTCCCTCTTCCTCGTCCTCTACCCACGGTGGTTGAAGGGGGTGGTGCAAGTTTAGGTGCAATTTGTTCGTTCTTGTTGGAAGAAAATATTGATCCAAGATCTGTTGCTGTTGACTGAACATTATTATATGAAACATTCGATGCTGGAAAAGCTTGGCTTTGTTTTAGGAACCCAAGAGATTTCTGTTGTCCAAGGCCACCAGTATTCAGGCTACCCATTGTTGAACTAGCACTCCTTGAGTTCAAACTAATGGACTCTGCAGAACTTTGGGAATTAACAGTCCAACTGTTGCTAGTTTGAGGACCCATATTGCTTGAAGTGCTTGTCATTGAATTAAACCCAACTTTGTTTAGTGGCATTCCTAAAGTACCACTATTGGATATTCCAGATCCACCTGATACTGAGCCATTAGGACGTGGAGGCCAATCAGCAAAAGGATCATCAGATTCAAGATTAGAGGTGGATGAAGTTCCTGCTGCTATTGTCTGCCTAACAGTATCACCAAATTGTGGGGTAACACCAGAAGATGCACGAGGTGGCCATTCTACATCCACTGACGGACATGACTTGGTTGTTTGCTTAGCAGATAAAGCCGCTAAGGACAAATGCTTTTGTAAAGATGTTACTTGATCCACAGGGTTGCCTGCCATAGATTGACTGGTTGCATCAATTGAATTCTGGATAGAAGAGGTAGCACCCTTTGGTTTGGGACCCCAATCTTCATCCCAAGAGCTGCTTTTTGTTGAAGCAGGTACAGAGCTGCTGCTTGTCCGCATGGCTTCAGATTGAAGGCCATTAACCATGGGAGATAGTTTTATCTCTGGCATTCCAGAATCAGTCACAGCCACTCCTCGCTTCTCTTCTATTTTGCTGTACAGAGCACAAAGTTCAAAAAAAAATTAAAGAGAAGTTTGTCAGAGATTAAGGACAATGAGGAAGACAGAAAACAAAAAATAGAGGGGGTTAAAAATTTAAAAAAATAAAAATATTACTGGAGCATATCCTTGACAAAGAGCATATATTTGGCAAACTGTTGAACATTCAATTGTTGGGCAGTCAGCAGGGGCATAAGCAATGGAAGAACATGCTCAGCTACAAATTCTACTCCATACTGAACAAGAGGGGGGGAAAAAAGACAGGTATGATTCCAAATATCGTTGATCATAGCAGTCAATAATATAAAAAAAACTCTGATTTATGTCAGGCTCATCATTTGAAATTTACCTGCTTGAAAATAGAATTTGCAACCCCTAGGGTACACATAAGGGTTGGAGGGGAGCGGTCAACAGCAGTACAGCGTTGAATAGTTTGCAAGATGTCCAAGACAGCATGTTTATCAAGTTGGTTAACCATGTCTCCTAGGCACAACAATGCATTGACTCTAACCTGTCAAACCAAATAGAAAAATACAGACAACAGGTTTGCATATAAGGTGACAACATTGTCAAACACAAAGGTCCTACCTAAGATTGAAGAGGAAGAAAAGAAAAACATGATATTATAACATGAAAGGTAAAACCCTACCTATTATATAAAATTATATTCAAGAACACACACACATGTTAAATAACACAAATAAGCCATAACAATAATAAAATTACAATCACATCTCGCATTTAAGTATGTTCTATGCATATTAGATACAAGTTTGTAAGGACTATGTACAAGCCTTTGAAACGAAACAAAGGGTCTTAACCCCAAAAGACAAGCCTTGTAATAAAACAAAAGGCTTCTAACCTATCAAAGATAAGCCTTATAACAAAACAAAGGTTTCTAAAACAGCTAAGTTAATTGTTACAACTCTCAACATTAATATGAGGAAAAAATGAGACTAAGTGGCAGAAACAGGGGAACCATAAAAGCATCACTCATAGACCAGCATAGCTCAAAATTTTAATACCCAAAAACAGAG
The DNA here is from genome assembly GCA_007407185.1 of Glycine tomentella. Classification (NCBI taxonomy): domain Eukaryota; kingdom Viridiplantae; phylum Streptophyta; class Magnoliopsida; order Fabales; family Fabaceae; genus Glycine; species Glycine tomentella. The sequence goes on from PYAF01001286.1 coordinate 4,661,138, forward strand.
GAAGGTTGCAGTCACAGAATCCAACCAAAAATAGCACACTCAGAAATCATTCATACAGAAACAAAGGCACCAGAAATCAGTCACCTCTCACATATCCCAGAACCCATCCAGTGTACAAGATCATAGTTGAGCTTCAAAAACACAGTAGCAGCATGGGTTCAAAGAAGTAGAAGCCACACCACTAACTCAGCAAGGGTTTGAAGAATGAAGCTTAAACCTCACACAGATGTTTATAATGCAACTTGAAATAGGATAATAACAACAACAGTATTGCCAATGGAATGTTCACATGTTAAATGGAGGAAATATGTGGAATATGAACAAATATGATATGAAACTTTGAAAAGAGCTGATAACTACCATTTGATTTACCAATAATAAGGATCTAATTATTCTGACTAAATTAGGTTTGGATGCTAAAAGACACCACATATATGATGTCAACCTGAGGCTTGCAAATAAAGATAAAAGCTCAAACAAAACATACCGCCGCAACTGTTGTTTTAAGTGCTAATCCATGAACACGGGGCAAAACCACTTGTTTCACGAGCTGAAAGGAAGAACCCAAAAAAATAAGAAACATAATAGATATCTTACTTTAATACTAAACATTTGAATTGAATTTTAAAAAAAAGAGTGTCAAGGATTATGGGCTGAACAACATTAGGGCCATATAATAATATAAGCCTCAAGGGGAAATAAGGTGACAATTAGTATAGTAGGATTATTCATTTTATTATTATTGGGCTTTGGCCTGGGCTTGTACTAGTAGGACTAGCACTTGACCTAACTCACCTAAGTAGTAGCATATTAGGTGCATTAAGTTATTGTATTTGAACTTATTATCAATCTCATAATACATTGTTAGCTGTTATTCTCTATTTTTCCTTTTCCTTGTCCAAACCATAAAGTTTTGAAGTCCCCAAAAGTTTAAACAATAGTAATAACATGTGATACATTCAATGGCAAACATTTGATAGTTTAAAAGAACTCAAGCCTACTCAATAATTAGAAAATAGCACTCACCTGGGCATCTAGTTGCTTGGCAAGGGATACAGATTTTTTCAGGACCTCTTCTTGCAAACGAGCATCAGTATCATCATAGGCCCGAACAATCATTGGAAGAACATGTGAAACTAAATGTTCTTGACTAGTCTAAGAGAATAATAAATGGAAAAATAAGTTGGGAATAAACATAGTCACTAGATACAGAGATTTTTCAATCATCAAAATAAAGAAACTGATATAAACTCTCAAGTCTCAACTACCTTGTTTATTATAAGCTCAGCATGCTTCACAAGCAGTAATAGTGTCTCACCAGCAGCAGAACTAAGGACAGGGACAAGGGCTGGAAGTGTTGATTGCTCAAAATCATTCTTGTCCTGAAAAATAAATTATTTTTTTCATTTTGTGTTAATGAATTTCTTTTTCATCAAAAATAAAAAAAATAAAAATATCAATCCATTGTGCCCTTATGTAAATCTGGTTTACTAATGATACACTACCCTGACACAGCGGTAAAGTTGTGCCTCGGTGACTTGTTAGTCATGGATTCAAAGCCGGAAATAGTCTCTTTGCATATGCAAGGATAAGGCTTCGTACAATATCCCTCCCCCTTACCTTTGCATAGCGAGGAGCCTCTAGGCAATGGGATATGTAGTTTTTTACTGATGATACACTACCCTTATCACAAACCAAAAACAGATCAACTGTCGCAACTTGCAACTAAATATTAACACATTTCACCATAACAGACCAAATCGTTCATTTCCTAAACTATGGATCAAGATAAAGCAAAGAACAAAAGGTTTGCATCCAAATAAAGCAAGGAGACACATGCAATGAGATATCTGATAAATGTACAGCTAATAGGGCTGGGACAAAAAAGGCTTATATAAAAATAAAAACTTTGCACAAGAGGGGGAAGAGAAACAATCAAGCCTCACCCCACAAGGAGGGGTTAGCTATATGCATCAAACCACAACATTGGGCTCTATCAAAACCAAATTTTCAAAAGAAAAAGAAAGAAAAAAAAAATCAGAGCAGATTCATTATTTTTTTTTATCAGCAAAGATAATTATATATATATATATATATATATATATATATATAAAGATATAGATGAGTACAAGTAGTACTGGAAAAGAAACCATCCCAGGGAGCCAACCAGAACTTTGGCAGCCTAATACACGATAAAAACCCGCATTAAGATGCCAAAGGACACCCTAAGGTTAGACCCAAAAGTAGGTTAAAAACAAGATAAAAAACTATCTAGCAAAACCCAACACTCAACTGACTAGACCAATGGTAGAAAGGTATATTAAGAGCAGATTCATTATTAATAGCTTCTCTCAGTTTTCTTCAGTCTTCCTTACCTCTTTTAACCTGTCTATGTTCCATTTGCCCGTTTGGATAAACAACTTAATTTGGGGTAGTTTGTTTAAATTTATTTGTTGAAATAAGCACTTATTTTAAATAAAATAAGCAATTTTCTGTTTTTTTAGTGTGATTGTATGAACTGCTTCTGCTTAAAAAAGCAGTTTTCTGCTTATATTAAGAAGCAAATCCTATCTGCTTCTTTAAAAAGTGCTTATATAAAAAGCACTTATTTTAAGGTTGCTTTTTTTAAGTTTAAACAAACTCATCCTAAGGTCTTATTGAATAAGTACTCGTGTATAAGTTGTTTTCACTTTTCAAAATTGAAGGCAAAATAGGGTTAAACTGTTTTTATATAAAAGCTATAAGCTGTTTTCCTAAGCTATAATGAAGAACTTATTAAAATAAGCTGAAAATAGCTTATGAAAATATCATTTCAGAGTGAGTTTGATTAAACTTAAAAAAAGCAACTTTAAAGTAAGCATTTTTTTAAGAAGCAGATAGGATTTGCTTCTTAAAATAAGCAGAAGTAGTTTAGACAAACATACTAAAAAAATAAAAAGTTGGTTATTTTATTAAAATAAATACTTATTTCAACAAATAAGTTTAAACAAACTGGCCCCAAGTTATTTTCACATGCTCTCCCAAACACGTACACAAGTGCTTATATCATAAGTTGAGTCCAAATAAGCTGTACTTAAGCTCTTCCAAACAAAGCCTTGATCCATTTTTCTTGTTGGAGCTTCTCTTGGTAACATGACCAGCCACAACAGTGAAGTATGCCACTATAAGCATTCAAGAGAAGCCAAGAGCTGCTCCACTACACTATCGCACTTATACCAATTAATACAACTGAGATTAACATGCTGAACCTTAAGACAAGCAATTTTAAGGAATTGGACCGTTTGAAGTGTTTGAATCACATGGTTAATATTTTCATTTGGTTTAATAAGCAACTTATGCCATTAATTTTAAGATATATTGATAGAGTAGGCACAAAAAACTAGTATTATGAAATTAAATGACAAATGATGTATATTTTCAATATAATGGTGGATTTTGTGAAACAATTACCCTACAAAAGAATATTTCTTGGTGCAAGATTGATTTTGAATTACAATGCCGTCAACACAAGCAATAATTTAGGTATTCTAAGGAAGTGAAGAAAAGAAAGAGATATTAGTACCTGAGACTCTGCAATGGTTAGAACCATTGGTAAAATCATCGGCTGTATCACCACATTCCTTAGCTCTGCACAAAGTGGTGGAAGGACCTGTATGAATTATATTTGTCCAAATTACATTCATGACAATAGCAAAAAAACTTAACTCAAAATTCAAGAGAATTTGGAGTAAAGAAGTAATAACATTTAATCACATATTTGGGAAAACAGCATAGCATGAGTTTAACACGTGCAATATAAATTCAAAATCCATGAAAGATTGAGAGACCAACACAAGACAAAGTAATTGACAGAGCAAGAGTATCCTGAATTATAAATGCTAGCACGAGTATACGAATTATGTATGCTGGGATAGACACCTGACATAAAATTGACTAGCAGAAGTGAAAACACATAAATCTCATGCCCAAACAGCATAGAGCAAACCTTGTATCGCAATACACGCGAATCAAAATCTTTCCACATATCTGACAATGCTTTTAAGAACTCTGACTTCTGCATGTTATCTCTTTCCTGAAGGAAAGGAATACACATCATCAAGAACTTCAACTCTAAAATTTGCATGTTATACATTTCGTAATGCTAAAAGGCTAAACTAAAAAAATCTTACAAGCATGTGGTCAAGGAAGCGTAGAGCACGCAACCTAGTGTCATGCCTAAAAAATGGTGAGCCTGCAAATATGAGAAGCATATATCCTGTCAAGATTATAACCATCTAGAAGCTCCAACTACCAGCAGAGACACTATATTAATTGCAGTGTTCAATGGTAACCAGTTGATTATGAGTTACTTAATCCTGAAGAATTACACATGCAATCCTAATCAAAAACACTTCATGGTTAATGATTGTCATATAAGTTTAACATAATCAAAGTCAAACTAAAACACCATTTTGAGTCACCATTGTAGCATGAGATATGAAGAGATCTTAATAAGTTTATATATTGGAGTTTTGATCTCATACGAATTGTCATGACCCTTTTCATTTTTTACAAAAATGCTGCAGCTGCAGTTGTTACACGATATTTTGGGTTTATCAAAAGATCTTTATTGTTATTTAAGGAGGTTTGCAACCACTTTCCATTAATAAAATTGTGTTTACCTAATTTCTTGATACACAATAAGAGTAGATAAACACTTCTATTGACATTTGACAATATAGAGTTTAGGTCAAAAGGTGAAAAAAGAGAAAGGAGGCTCTTGATAATATTCTGAAATAGATATTAGTCTTATACCATAGTTATCAATCCCTAATAGTGCCGATCAAAAAAAAAAAAAAATCAATCCCTAATAGTAGAACAAAATGACCAGCCCCAAAAATGCTATAGCAGGTAGTAGGAATGGATGCCATCTGATAAACAGAACCAGCGACCAAGAATCATACAATGGACTTTCTCCCTTTCCCAGGTATTTGAGAGACCTGGCTCCCTCCCTAAATTCCTATTCCAAGTCTGAAATCTGCTCACTATTTATACAGTCCTTTTCACCAAACCTTAAATACAATGTTTTAAGAACCCCATTGGCCTGCTGATTAAGATTTCATCACCAAGCCCTGCCCCCCCAATGTTTTAAGAACTGAACCGGTCATCGAACCGGTCAAAGCACTGAGTTAATGGATCAATGGTCAAATCAAAGTCTCATTGGTCATACCAGTTTGACCCGGTATATATTAAAAATTATTAAAAAAAATAATATAACTAAGTTATTAACATAATTTAATCAATCAATACTCTAAATTTAAAATGATTGTAATTATAAAGTACCTAATATCCCAAATAACAACCAATATTCGTATCAATACAAGTCCATAAATAAGTTCCAAACAAAAACAAACATCCAATGTCTTATAAATAAACATAGAAAAGGTTCATAAATTTTTTTTAATAAAAAAAAAAACAGCACTCGGTTCAACCAAAAATTCACTCCAGTTCAACCAAAGTCCCACCCGGTTCAATCAAATACCCACTCCATTTCAACCCAAATCACAGCGATTCTAATACATTTCCAATCCTTGCAGTGAACTGAAACAGTGTGACCACCAGGTTCCGGTCAGACCAGCCGGTTCTTAAAACACTCCCCCCCCCCCCCCCAGGCGTCCCCATTGTATGCAAGACCAAGATCCACTTTCACATGTAACTATTTTGGAAGATCAGCAACTCCCATTTGCTCAACCTTGTCTGAGAAACCCCCATTTGTTTAGTAACTAATTCTTTGGGCATAATCTATCATCTAGGGTGTAACTTTAAGTTAAACCTAAACACTTCCCCTCAACATGTTCAAGAAGATTCCTCAAAGATACTCTGGATCTGTATGATGCAGGGGTCCTACATAGCTGCAACAAGCTCAAATCATGGTAGTTGAATCGGGATTAAAATTGTAAATCGGAAGGCCCAATTTCTGAATTGCAAATCATAAGATCTGTGATCAATAATAAATCATAGCATATACAAACTAACAGAGATATATTAAAGCACATTCATGATCAATATTCAATAACTATAGAAATAACTCTAAAATCATGAGATGCACGAGTTCTGTTAAAATTTGCTATAACTAATATTAAAAATTAAAATAAATATCCTGCTATTAAATTTATAATATATTAATTATTTGAATTTGAAAACTATAACAGATTTTATGATAAAAAGATACTAAGCAATAAGTAACATAAAAACAATTATCACATCAATTATTATTTTTTATTTGATACTAGATAATACTTAAATATAACGCAAATAATAAAGATTAAAACTTAAAAGTTAAAACTGATTGTCCTAAGTTGAAAGTCGAAACACAGTCTATGACTTGCAACTAAAAGACAAAAGTTGCTAAAGTAAAAAAAAAAAAAATACAATACATTGTCGTTTAGGGTTAGGCCCATTAGGGCTGTGATTCTAATCATCTCTTTTCTCTGAACAGCTAGATGCAAGTGCAGCCATGAGCAGAACAGAAGTTAGGATAGCAGTGCAGCGTGACTTGCCCGCTCCGGCCGCTGTTTTCTTTGATTTTTGCAGGGGAAGCTGCCGCTTCAGCCAGGCATAATGGCCCCTTGAGGAGCGGCAGGGTGCCGCAACTCCTTAGGCCTAACAGATCCTACGCAATAACCATGCAATTTTTCTCTAAATTACGATTCAGGTCTAATTCATGCAATTCAAGCACTGAAACGATTACCTCACTGATTCATATCACAAGCTGCTCAAACCGTATCGTATCGCAGATCGTGCAACACTGATAACTATGGCTCAAATTAAGTCCTAACAATGGTTTTGATACCATGCTGATATTATAGGATTACAGTTTGGGTGGGAAAGGAGGAAAATAAAAGAGGCTCACAATAATATTCTGAATGAATGATATATTAGATTGATATTTAAAGTGATATAATACAAAGTTACCACTATTTATATTAGTTTACTAGTGCACTACTAGCAGCACTAGCCTAGATCAACTAAACTACTAATGGGCCTAATGTTCTAACTTCTAAATTCAAACTACAATGTTCGAACTTCTAAAAGTTCAAACACCTCCTAAAATTTCCAGAAAAGGTACTCAAAAGTCATATTGAAATGTAGAATGATTAATTGGAGACATGTCTAACATGATCAAGACCTTCCTCTTCAGATCTGACACCAAATTTTTTAATTAATGAACACCTATTAAAATTTCATTTACAAGGAACTCCCCAAGAAAACTATTTAACTGTTTTGATGTCATGCCTTTTTTTCATTTAAGAAATGTACTGATTCTCCAGGCTATCTTTACCTGTAAAATCCATTGCTGTTGGCCTTGAAGACTCATTTGGAGAAAGCATCCTTTGCAAGTCAGGAACCAGTTCTGATGGGATAGATGAGAATGCGTCACTGGATAAGTAAGTCAAGGTATTCATGTACTGCATAAGTACAAAACCAAAATTTCTTATTACCTTCAAATGAATAAAATAAAATAGCCTACATTGTTGTTGTCAAGTAATGAAACTGATCACTTTCCCCTCTTTCTGTTTAAATACATAAGAAGTATATGCAATAAATGAAAGAATTTTATTTTTCATGGTTACATACAATTACCCGGTTGGCATCTAGTGAAATTTATTCAATCATTTACAAAAACATATTCTCTCTTTTAGACACAAGACACATGCAACCATCACTGAATCCAATCAGAAAATTTGAAAAGAACATTGACAACTTTAAAATCAATGCAACTTAATTTAAGTATTGCTAGCATTGACTTTGATTATTGAGCTGAAGTAGTATGTTAGTACTTTTACATATTGAAAATGCACCTAGAATACTAGCAATTATGTCGCTAACTAGTTTAGCTACTAACAAACAACCTAATAGCAATTAGCAAGATAATCTTTTATTTTTTTTTTGGGGGGGGGGGGGGGGGGGGGGGGGGTCTCAACACTAGATTTAATCTGGGCCACAATAAACCTCTGTCCACAAGTTGTGTTAAATAATGTTTCTTTTACAGATATCAAATTCAATTATTTCAGACATCACAACCAGTTTTTGGAAAGGGTAAAAAAAGAAGGATTTGTATGTATGTACCATCTTCACATTGTTGTGGCAGTCAAACAAAGGCTTGCGGGCAATTAAATGGTAGGCAAGGCATCCAAAACTGAAAATATCAGATGAGCACCCAGCCGAAGACACAGTGCTCCTCACCAGCTCAGGAGCAGTGTAATTAAGTGATGGCTGAAGTGGCAAAATAGAGTCCTCAACATCATATTCCTGTACAGCAGTCAAAGTGAAATAAGATACAGGTCATTTACGCAAAACTTACTTTGCTCCTGAGGAGGAGAATAAGATACAGACATAAAATAGTATAGTTTTTCATTTAGGAATGATAAATTTATTTGGCCTTTCTTATAAATCATAGTTTAGATCCAGATATTACAAACATAATCAAGAAAATCATGTCACAAGGCAAAACTATAGACAATCATGCACCAGGAGGAATAATCGCACAGGTATGATTACAAAATGCAGAGACGTCTGCTAGCAGAAGTATATAAGTTACTAGAAGCAGAAATTTGTGTTTAAGAATAATCAAAGGAAGAAACATTGAGATCCTAATGAAGAAGAAACATATAACATATACAAAACATATAACATAATACAAGATTATATGATTGGTAATATAACACTGAATTGATCAAATAGATATAAAATATTTAGAGATGAGCTAATATTAAAAAAAAAAAAAAAAATATATATATATATATGTGCATCATATTACAGTATTTAACATGTCAAGTGAACAAATTTAATGTAGTAATTCTTAATCTGGTCAATTTTTCCACTCACAGCATAATGGAAGGGTTGCAGATTAGATGAGTCACCAGAAGTCTGAGTAGTAGAAACTGCAAAACCAAATCCAGCCAGTTTCCAAGCTCCACTCAAGGTGATCAGAATGTTCTGCATAGTATAAATTTGTATTCAATGAGCCAATCTTAAATTTCACAACGGTGAAATAGAAAAGGATGAGTGTGACAGGTTAACTATCAACCCAAAAAGTAATCTGTATCAACTGTGATTTGTGCAAAATGAAACTTCAGCAAGAATTTCAAAGAGCCAAAAATATTTTTACAATTACGAAACTATGACAGTAACATTCAGAAAAACATAGATGCCACTAACTGGCACAAGGCTTTGAAAAACAGTCCACAACCACGATGTCAGACATGTCAAGGTTTTTGCGGTATTCACAACCACAACACAACTGCAATTTTGGCAACGACCACATTAGCCCGAAAATATTAAGAAACATGATGATTGATGAAACCACAACCACAATTTAAAACCTTGCACTGACATTATTTATTTATCAGAACTCAGAATTTCTTTTATAAAAAAGAAGTGTCATTACAAATTTGCAAAGTTCCCCAATGTTGCGAATTTCGCCCCCATGTAGAAAAACTGCCACAATGAATGAAAAATACATTACAAATTGTCTTAGTTGGGGCAGTTTAAAGGAAACACCGCCACAAAATATCTTAATTGTGGCGACTTCTCTACGTGGGAGCATAACACGCGATATTTTGTAAATTGGGAGGCAAAATTCGCAACATTGCAAAACTTGGGGCAAAAATTTGCAATTTAGTCTAGAAAGAATTAAGGGGGAAATAATAAAGTCAAAGCAAGATTTTGGCTGCAGCATCAAGACTTTTTGGGTATCCACGACCACATTTCCCGCAATATCATAAAAACTAAAACCGTTGTGGCAATTTAAAACCTTGAGTCTAAGTAATGTGAAAGATTATCACCTCGGGAGATATAGATCGATGAATAAGATGAGCATGGTTGTGGAGAAAGTCAAGGGATTCTGCTATCTGAAGTAAACCATGCTTCACCTCCAAAATTCCCATTTCCTGCAAAGTAAAGGCTCTTTCATGAGCTACTTACTATCATTTGACTAACAAATTTCAATTGCAAGGTATTTATTTGACATTTTCCTAAATTCAGGAACTACTCTGACACCATTTGACAAATTGAAGGACTAAAAGATCAAGTGGAACTAGTAGATCACGTAAGAAAACGAAAGGATATAATAGGGAATTGAAAAAAAAAAAAAAAGAGTACCATTCCCCTGAGATCTTTAGGAAGATTAGGAATATTGTCGACAATGCCAAGAGTATTGGCAGCGGAAGCAAACAAGGGTTCGGTGACCATAGCCATAGCATTCTTGCTCTCGTCAAGGGCCTGGACGACGTGAACGACACCGGGATGCCTGAGGCGGACGAGCTTGGCGGCATCCACCCGAATCAAATCTAGAAAGGAATCCTCGGCGGCCTTGGTGAGGCCCGCGCGCATTCGGGCCTCGGAAAGAGTGCGCTTGTCCAAGACCCACACACACACCACCGGATACTGGTGCTGTCGCGAGGAATCACGGGCCCGGCCCGAATAGAGACTCCAGGCGAGCCCGGGCCCCGCGGAGCCGATCTGGTCGAGCAGCTCGTAGTCCTGAAGTGCTTTCGGGCCCGTCACCTCCTGCACCGTCGTCTGCACTGTCTTCTCGATCACCGCCGCGGTCTTCGCCAATGCTTGGGTTAGGGTTTTCATATTCAGCGACATTTTTGGACGTCAGGACTGGGCACAGCTCCCTCCAATTGAATTAAGATTTTGAAGATGGATTTCAGATTCAGACTGACCGTGCCCCGATCACGATCACGTCACGGCAATTTCCACTCTCTTCTCTCTTTCTCTTTCTCTCTTTATATTTCTCCGATCTTACAAGTCATCTTCTCTTCTCTACCCCTCATCTCATGTAGCTTCGCCTGTTAGTTTTTACTAGTCAATTTTGTCCTCCTTCCTTGTCTGTTTCTCCAACAAAATTCTCCAATTAACCCTTTTAATGTTTTATTACAAATACTACCATGAATAAATTTAAAATCTTAAAAAAAATGTTTAACCCTTACAAATAAAAGTATTATTAACTTAAAAAGGAGACTTTAAATTTATTCTTAGAAATGATATTTTTTGTCTCCATTATAATTTTCCAGATAACCTAAAATATTTGTAAGACTATAAAATTAAAAGTTGAATTGTTAATAATCTTTGATCTTTATTATGAATGTTAATGATCTTTATTGTTAGAAAATCTATGAGACATTCTGTTATGGATTCAATGGAAGTTGTTAGAAAATCTATGAGACATTCTGTTATGGATTCAATTGATGTTGCTACGAGAATATATCTCATCAAGCAACGTTAAGTATTATATTATGGATGAGTATGCGAAGTTGCATTCTAACATTATAAAGATATTTATTATCATCATTGTATGTTACATATGTTTGTGTGTTACCTTTTATGTTTTTTTTAGTACTTGAGTATGGATTGTCACCTTTACCCTTTTATTTGATTGAATGAGTGTTGTACATGTAAAAAATATTACAATGCTTAAGTTAAAAGACTAATTCAATAATAAATGGGTGTGATAAATGATGGTGAACAACTGGTTTACTTTAAGAATCTAATCTTTTTATATATACTTTAATAAATAATTGAAACTCTTTGTTTTGAATTCTTTTATAGTCAAATAAAAAAGTTAACAACATCAAGACTAAACAATGAAAACACAATAATTTTAAGCATCGTGTCTAACTCAAAAGATGAGATAATATAGTCTTTAAATTAAACACAACATAATCAATAAAAAAATTGAAAAATTCTACCAACAAAAATGAAGTGCTACATACTCTATCCATTTCCAACACACGTTTTATTAGTTAAAATTGAATATTGTTAGTTTGGAGATGAAACTTAATATGTAAAGTAAGTCTATGTATTTAGTGAAATCTACATAAATTTCACCAAATAAGAAACTATATCAAAACTAAGTAAAATTTAAATTTTATTCATTTAGTAAAAATAATTTACATTCTCGATCAATCAAAATTTATTATTAGTATAACTTTAAAAATATTTTTTTTTATAAAAATCGATTAATTTACCACATATAATAGTTTATGATTAGATAATACTATACAAATATTTTACATTTTCAATACATTATCTATTTGCTCAAAAATGTAATATTAGAAAGTGTGATATTAAAGTGTGTTGTTTTTTTTAGAAATTATTGACATGGGGAAAAAATCTCAAGAAGAAAAAAGACTAAATATTAAAGACAATTACCTTGCCAACATGCTTAACAAATAATTTTTCTTTGTTGTTTTTTGTGCAATTTTAGAGCAAGAGAATAATATTTAATTAATGATATAAAATGTTTTCAAATTGAAAAATATTATAAAATATTTTAAGAAATTAACCTAAAACTCGTCAAATATCAAATTTATTTTATTATCCTTGATTAATCATGTAAAGTTAATTTAAACATTTTTTTACTACATTTCTTAAAACATACCATTTCAAAAATACTAGTATGGTTTTAGAACATTTATTAGTATAGTTTTCTTTTCAATTTAAGAGTATTTTCTTGAAGTTGTAGGTTGATTTGAAGTATTAGACTAATACTTGAAAAAAATTTAGATTATGGTTAGAGAGAGGATTGTGTCGGGCTCTAGATAGAGCTTTAAGTAGAGAGGTTAGTGGTGATGAGGAAGAAGTCCCTCAGCATTGAAGGCATCGGCACGTAGACAATGGGAAGCTGTAGTTGTTGTCGAGGATATTGAGCATGTGGATCATGCTGCTGACGAGGCTCCTGAGGAGCATCACGATCCACTTACGGAAGATGTAGGTGTTGATTCATAGGGTTTTTCAAGCGAGTCCCAAGTTACATCAGTGTTGACATCATATGTTGATCATGTGGCAGCCAAATTGTGGACAAGATAGGTAGTTATTTTTCTAATTATAACATTTAAATTTTATTTGTTATTTAATTTATCTAATTAGTTATAATTATTTGCAGGAATGTACTGAGTTAAAGTTGGCCTCTCATGAGAGTAGAAAGGCCTATACGTGAAATTGATGGTTTAGTGGTTGATACAAGCTTAAGTTCTCTGATTACATATTCATTGGAGACAGGAGACAAGAGACTTTTGTCTACTTTTGCGGAGATGATACAAAAAAACTAGCAGTTTCCATCTGCCCATAGAAGAGATGAGTATTACCCTCGATGATGTGGAATCATTGTCACATCTACCCATTATATGTGCCTTCCATACCTATGATGCAATAGATATAGAGAAAATTGTGGAGTTGTTAGTTGAGTTGCTTGGAGTGACAACACAACAAGCAGTAGATGAGACAGATCAATGTAGAGGGCATATGTACACCTTGTTTGGTTGTGAGGCATTTATTGTACCAACTGTGACGCAAGACAATGGACACTAGCAGTTAGAATTTACATCTTGTAGGTTGCACACTATTTACTAACAAGAGTGTCACACATATCAATGTAGTATTCTTGGATGCATTTCGTGACACTTAATCAATCTAGAAGGTTTTCATAGGGAGCAGTTGCACTAGTACATATGTATGACAATTTGAATTATGCGTCCAAGCACAAGGCTAAACATCTTACAGAATATATCACTCTTTTGCAGGTAATTGTATTGATTTTTATCATTGTTATTTGTTTTTAACTTTATATGTACTATTAACGTTTTCCTATTCATTTTTTAAAATATGTGTAGTCATCCACGAGCATTTCCCAACTATTGGGAATATGATTGCTAATGAGGACTACCACGAGAGAAAACCATTTGCGTGTCACTAGAAGTGTGGGAAGGCATTACCAATTACCACATATCGTAAGTGGTTGGATAGGTTGGTGGCATATGTTGTTTCTTGGATACCTTATGGTGATCACTGTGGTTTCAAAGAATTTGAGCTAATTTCACTATTTACTGGACATATTAGATGCGGTTCATATATTGTTAGACACTTACCAGAGAGGGTATTGCGACAATTTGGCTATGTTATGTTCATTCCTCCACTCCATAATTCTCCATCGCTATCCATAAATGACATTAATGATAGATGGTTGCACTTTTGACAATACTTGCACTGATAAGAGAGTATGTTACCTTTCTTGATCAGTGTGTTCCAAGCTATATAGAGTGGTTTTATATAATATCTCACTCATTCATGATTCCACCACAGGTTGAAGAGCCTCCTAGACGTCCTCCCACGATGCATGAACCAACAACAGTTACGTCACATCCACATGTGTTGCCTGATGATACACCAACTATTTAACATCCACATGCAATAACACATGTTGATGTTTAGATGCCTCGATATTCAGTGATATAATATACTTACAATTTTGATAAGCACAAAAAAAATATTAAAATATTTATTATTCAAGTTGTTGCCAAAAGATAGCAGAAAGTTTGCAACACATGTTAGATATGGGGATGGTGATTGCTGGAACTGATGTGTACACTATAACAAACTAGTATATAAGATTAGCCATGAGTGTCATTGAGCACGAAAATATTTATTTTCGGTTAAGTCAGTTAAGACGAAGGAGTGATACACATGGGGGAGATGGTGGTGGACGAGGATGATGATTTGCATTATTTCATTGACTATGTATCTGACTATGATTAACATATGTGTTTATTTTGTATCCGACTATTATAATTCGGAAACAAAAATTGTCTTCATTACGCAAATATGATTACTAAAGTATTACATGCATTATCCATGACATTACAACTGTCTAAGTTACAAACGTATAAACATTAACAAAATGTTCAATCTTTTCTTGGATCAAAATGTTGTGTGGTCAACCTCATAGAATTAGTATACTGGTGCACTCGACTAATATAAGGAGTAGGTCATTGTTTTGCTTCATAATGACAATGTGTTTACCATAACAAAATAGTTGACGACATAGAACAACCATCTCTCAGAAAAACCTGTTACAATGACCAATAGACATTCAAATGCTAATAACACGTGTTATAGTCCAAAAATTAATGAAATTGTTCGTTACTATACTTGAACAAAATGATTGTCATAGACATGACCAATACATATAACGTGATGAACATAATTATCTCTCGGTGGTTGACTTCTAAGAAGGAAAAATGTCATGCTTTTTTAGAGAGAAAGAGAAACATATGTAATAACATAACTCATATTAGTAATATTCATTCACTTATCCATGGTTACCTGTACGTAACAAATTTAATCAATATTATAATAATAATATTTATCCTTTAATATGTAACAAAAAACTTATATACCATGGATAATCCATCAACAAGTAAGGATCACTTTAAATCCTCATATTTATCTATGCCACCAACAAGACTATATAGTCATCACACCATTGTCCAAGTTCTTTGAGCAAATGATTACAAACCAAAGACCATGAATCTTCACCCAAACTTAACAAGGCAGCAATTACATGGTATCCACAATTACCATCAGTTTTGACATCAACAATGTTTTCAATAACATCATGCATGCATGGATTAAATTGATCCAACATTGACATGTTCCTCTTCGGGCTTAGATAAACCTTGGTCTAAAAAATTTAGCCTCCGCCAAAACATATGGACCGTGTCAAGTGGTATGCTACCAACAACATATCTAACTAGAACACATGCACATGGGAGACCATCAATAGTTCTTATAATGCATCCACAACGAGAATTGTCAATGCCAACATAATTTACTTGCTCAAACTCCGCAACAATTTGGTTTAATGCATATCTAGATACCATGTCATTTAGTCTTTTGTATAAAGTAACTTTAAAAACATGTCCGGGACCACATGTGTGTTTGTCTCAAAAAATGCTTTTATTTCACTGTGTTACAAAGTGATCATGTTGTTCATAGCATCCCAAACACTACATAGGTCTCCAAGACTATTCTGGAGTAGTCTTCTCTTTAAAATCCAATGTGCAGACCCAACCTTGCATTTAAAAGACAAAATAATTATTTTCATCCATTAATGTGTTCTTAAAAAACAAATATAGATTAACAATTTTCATACTAACAATTTTTATATATGTATTAGTTGTAGTATTTCTCAGATGCATAACCTTATTCATCCATGTTGTTACAAATCTTTGTCTATGGAGAATCAACCATGTGTGTTTGACATAGTCAACAAGCATTGGTCATGGTGAACAAGAAATTTCAAACTTTGTAAGATAATCATCATACTTTATCTCAGAAGGACAATCCACAAGATTCCCCCATACTTTCATCACATAGGCCCATGTGTTTTTTTTGCCCTAAAAGGGTTTTACATTTTGCCTTAACATTCTTATCAATGCAAAACTGACACAAGTTAGTTGACTCAGGGAATACAATTTTTACTGCATTCATCAATGTTGAATCTTTGTCAGTGACAATGACTTGAGGGAGTGCATCACTTCTCATAAAAATACCTCTAAACCGTTCAAGAGCTTAGACAATATTGTTTATACGTTCGCCCTCAAAATAAGCAAATGCAGCTGAAATGTCATCCTAGTAGGTGTCACACCAACAATGTCAAGGAAGTTTGTATCTGTTTGTTTTGTATGTACAATCTATGAGGAATACCAAATGACATTCATTGCTTAATTTTACTGCTTCAAGATGTGTACAAAAGATATCACATATAACATCTTCATCATTTAACCTATGCCAATGAATATACATATCGCGTTCAAGTAACTTCATTAATTGTTGCATTTCTAATGCCTTTTATAGAAGAACGATATACATATCTTGCATTGTAGACTTGATTCATTGTTGTACAATTGTTCGCATTGTGGTCCTTTAAAGTTAGAAGACTATTCTTTGGTTTAACCATCGACTTTGTCATATCACTAAGAATAATCTTCTCATCCTAAGTTAATTGACCAACATAGGATGTCCACTCAATGACTTAGCCAATGTCTGATTATGAGTCACACATATTAAGTTGATCATTCACCCTTCACCTCCTAGGACTGGTTTCACTCGCAACTTAAAAGGATAATCACATTTTCTAGTGTTAGTCACCGTCCATACTAAATTTTTCTTATATGTTCTATATTTTCCAGTCCTCTCACAACCAATTAAAACAAATAAGGAAAGCTCTCTTTTCAGTTGATGTATCAAACCTCATTATTACAACCACAAAACCAATATCATACGCAACAGTACAAGCTTGTTGCAATACGTCCTTATGGGTAGGAAACACCTACAAAAAGGCAATACATGTTTAGTCTTTTTAAGGCATTCATTTGCTTACTTTAACCAAATATAAAATCATATCAATACCTGAGAAATATTGAAGGCATCAAACTAATCAATATTTTCAACCACAACATGTTCCTCTCTCATATATTCATTCATATTAATTTCTTCAAACATAATGCTCTTATATATCCACTCATTTTAGTCCATCTTAACAAAACATCAAAAAGAAAAAAAAATCAATGATAAACTAACGAAAACTAATGAAATTCAATACATATAGCCTACACGGGTTGAGATATAATAATTGATACTTGTATATACATATAATAATAATTTATCAATTAATAAAATATATTCATTGTTATTACTTTTAATTAATTCTAATTATTTTTAGAAATCCTTATATTTTAAAAAACTTCACTTGAGAAAAAGTATCAATATAACAATAAAATATACTACTGTAACATTTATGTACATATATCAATAAATATGTTTTTTAAGAAATAATATGACACAATTTTATCATTTTTTTTTGTTGCATGAAATCTTTTCATTTATACATACAATTTTTTTTGGTACTAAAAAAATATTCAAATATACTAATATAGTAATATATTACATTGAAATTGATAACCCCCCCCCCCCCACACACACACACATATATATATATATATGCTTATATATAAAATCATTTTTATTTATATTTCCATATTTCATTATTATTTAAAATATTATAAAAAAAACTATTTTGATACTTTTTATATTTAAAAATCAATATAGAAATTTATTTTAAATTTTCTAGACTTGAAAAAACTATTTATATAAATATTTTAATGTTATTAATGTAATAATATTTATACAAATATATTAAGAAAAAAAATGTTTTAATACAATATGCCTATTTTTGTTACTTAACTAAATTTTTAAATAAATACATTATTATTTTTTAAAAAAAATTTATAATTGTTGGACTTCACAAATTGACAATTTATATGATCATTACATATTGTCAATCCATATCACCATACATATCGGTGTTATGCTGACGTAAAAAGCTTACCTTTGTCGTTGCCACAACACCCACCACAACGACACCCATACATATTGCCAATTTGTATGACCATACGGATCGATGTTATGCAAACATAAAAAGCTTACCTTTGTCGTTGTCACCACAACACCCACAACGATGACAACAACGAAGTCAATGACATCGGTTACAAACCACTACGATAATGCAGTTAATAATCCACCACGAGCCAACAAAAGGAGGAAGTCAGCCAAGAAGAAATACTGTGGAGAGAAAAAATGGAAAAGGAAACGAAGGAAGAAGAAAAAGTAAAAAAAGGCAATGTTGACATTAAACAATACTTGAATGATATATTTGAGATTTGGTTGGTGTAGAAAGAAAAACTTTATTGTAACACCTTGAATAAGAGTGTTCAAAGTGGAAGTGACTATATTCATTTCTACTTCCACGCTTTCAGCCAAGGGATTAATATTGGCCACTCCAAATTTGTTATTAACCCCTACTAACACTTCCAAAAGTTCAACATACCCATTCCTCCCCACCTCTAGTATTGGCACCCAACCCACTCTTACTTCCCTTTTCCTTCCTTCTTTCCCGTGTCTCTATCTTTCTTCCTTCCTTTTTTCTTTCCCTCTCTTTCCTCACAAACCCCTATCCTTCCCACATATTTTTTTTTTGTTACTTTTGGCAATACAACGAAATTACAATTTTGTTGTACATTTTGAACAACAAAATTATAGTTCCTTTTGTTATATCCTAGCAACAAAAAAAAAATCATGATTCTATTGTATTACATAATTTGTAATACAACAGAATCACAATTTCATTATATTACAAAATCGTCCCACAGAATTACAATTTCATTACACAAGTGAAGGTGAAAAAAAAGTACAATAAAATCATAATTTCATTGTACATTTCACAACAAAATCACAATTCTACTACATAATACTTTTTTGCACTCTCACTAGTATAGCGAATGTGTATTTTCATTGTGCATTGTGAGATGAGGTATTTTTGGAATTTTGGAACGTTGGTAAGGGCCAATTACAAAGCCCATTAATGAATGTGTTGATTGTAGGCTTGGTTCCGAACCAATTTTGAACATACGAGCCGAAATAGTAACTTGCATTCAAATGTTAACATGTTTGTGATTACAATAAAAATCATTTTTTTTCTATACCTCATTGTTCGGAGGCTCCATGCTATGCGCAGATAAAGGGAGATATATTGTACGCAACCTTACCCTTACATATGTAAATAGGCTATTTCTGAATTCGAACTCATAATCAACAAATCACCAAGATACAATTTTACCGTTGAGTCAAGACTCGCGCTCCAAAAAACATAAAATCACTTTGATACACATAATACCTGACAAAACCATCTAATTACTAGGAACAAGAAAAGCCTACAACACACGTAATTTAAGTATTTAATAACAGAACCATTAGTCTTTCTTTTGGGCAAAATTTAAAAACCCTCCAAAGAAAGCAACACAACAAAGACAAGAAAAAATGTTAATCGCTAGAGTAATCATCATCACCACCCTCTTCATGATCAGCAACAACTTTCTCTATAAACCGTTTGCGGACTCCTTCAATGATAGCCTCATTTCCATTATGACCATCATTAAGTACAGGATCTGATTGGCACAACACTAGTGCAACACCTGATATTCCAGAACATGCAAAGAATTCAATGTATTAGAAAACAAGGGAACAAGTTTAGAAAATTATTACTATTACTACTACACAACTTTGTAAGAAATTAAAAAGGTAAAGGAAGGATTGCCATGAAAGATGAACAAATCTAGTTAAGGGGCACAAGTTCAGCTAAATAAGGGAAAAATTAACAATGGCTATACTGCTTCTGATCTTATAAACTTTACTGGTAGACAATTAGACATGGAATATTTACAAGTTTGATTAGCAGGGCACTAATGGAATGGTTATATTTTTTTCCATTTACATGTAGTTCTTTTTTTAGTTTACATGTCAAGAGGCATGGAGGCTAGAAGAGCCAAAAACTAACAGTCCAACATTGAGTATAATATTGTATTTAGAGTATGTTTGGCTTACTTCTTTTTTTACTTGAAAGCTATTTTTTATTTGAAGCTAAAAATAAGAACTTGAAAAAAATAGTTGTTTGTTTGCTTCTTTTTTAAACTTAAAAAGATTATTTTTTCAGATAAAACTTGTTTGGTTAAAAAAAATAAAGAACTCAGTTTTGTTTAAAACTGATTATCTGATCCAATGAAAAAGTACATTTATTTATAAATAAAAAATAGTGTAAAATTAATTGAACTTACATAAACTTATTTTAATAATAGTAAAAATACTGAAATACAAATTTAAAACAAGTAAAAAAATTGCAATAATGTTAATATTGGAAAAGTTTAATCAAGAAATAAGGAAATAGACATGTCTCTCTCTCTAAATTGATCTTGATCACTAGTCATTACCATATTGGTAAAGTTCTTTCATACAATTACAAACAAAGAAAAGAAAAACTTAGGGTATGTTTGTTACCCTTCTGTTTTTTTTTATTCTACAAACTGTGTTTTGAAACAATTCTACTTAACCTATCAATCAATTTATCATCTAAAGTCTCTTAAGTTTTGACACTTATTTTCCAAATTCCACATCAAATGTTTTTAAAACTAAAAAACAGAAACGGACAGGAAATGTTTCTTTCCCTTTTCACTTCTCAATGGCAAGCAGATGGAGAGAAAAGAACTAGCATGAATTCACATCAAATGCAGAGAGAACGCAGAGAAGGAACATCCAAATGGAGCTGTGAGCCGCGTCACAGACTTGCAGATAAGCACTTTCCATTGTCTGTCAAGACGCAGATGGAGAGAAAAGAACTAGCATGAATTCACATCAAACGCAGAGAGAACGCAGAGAAGGAACATCCAAATGGAGCTGTGAGCTGCGTCGCAGAGTCACAGATAAGCACTTTCCATTCTCTGTCAAGACATTCTACTGAAATTTTCCCTTAGCTGTGTCCTAGAATGTTCTATAGAATTTTCCTTTTAAGTTAAGGGGAATTTTGCGGTCACACAACAATCCAGATCAATGTTGTCAAACTTGAGGATCGGAAGAGGATCGGAAGGGGGGTAAAAGATCGTAGCTCGAGGATCGTAAGAGTTACGTGTATATGTAAAATTATATTTATACACATGCATAGAGATTAAGATCCAATACATAACATTAAAATTGCGATTTTTTTTTTTCAACTTCAAAACACCAAATAGAGACTAAGAGGGGTGCACCATCAGTGTAATATTCGAATATTGCTATAATATTGTTATACTTAAAAAAAGAGGTCCACACAATTATTCAGAAATTGGAAAATAAATTAAAACAAATGAGAAGTCACAACAGGGCACAGGCAGTATTATGCTTGTTATACTTAAAATAAATTAAAACAAAAGAGGACCAGACCACACCATCGGTATGCTTGTTATACTTAAAATAATTTTTTAATAAGGGAACTGTTGACAATTGGTGAAAAAAAAAGAGGACCACACGCAGAGGGCACAATCAAAAAAAGAGGACCAAAATAAAAAAAGAGGGCGAGACGGAAGTCGCAACAGGACACAGGCAGCAGCACGCAGGGAAGGACCACACGCAGAGCAGCCAACCAGCGACGGCCGGCGATATTAAGCGCGGCGGCGACGACAGCAACTGTAGACAAGAGCGGCAGCAAGGAGTGAGGCGCGGAAATGAGAAGTCAACCAGAGCGAGAGCGGCTATGACGAATCGCGGAAGACCACCGGGCAGCAGCGGCGCAGAGCAAAGACCTTGGACGAAAGCTTCAAAGTGAGTTCCATTCGAGCCCTAATCCATAACTAAGTAATAACGCCGACCCAAACCCGACCCAACCCGCGTATTTATTTTTTTCTTTTCCTTCTTCAGCTGGGATCGACTCGGATCGCCGATCCGCCCAAATCGCGAGCAAGAACGCGATCCTCCAACGATCCTTGGAGTGAACGATCTTCTCGCCGATTTAACACGTGGCCATGGCTGAAGATCGCAAGATCGTACGAGTATACGAGTATACTCGCGATCTTGACAACATTGATCCAGATGCACTCCGCCATTTCATTCACCCTACTCTAATTTTATGATTTACATTCTCATCAATCTCTCCATCTTTTTGCAAAATTGATCTTGGGTATCTAAAAACATCTTTCTTGGGCACTTCTTGACCAAGTAAATGCACGTGGTCTTGATCATCATCTCTTACCAGTGAAAACTCACATTTCATATACTCAGTCTGGCTCCAGCTTAATGTGAGTCCTTTAGACTCCAAAGTGTTTTTCTACAATTCGAGTTCCCTATTAACACCGTCTTTGGTCTCATCAATAAGCACAACATCATTTGTAAAAAACATATACCACAACACTTCCTCTTGCATATCTTTTGTTAGTTCATCCATCACTAAGGCAAAAAGATAAAGGCTAAGAGCCGAACCTTAATGTACACCTACCGTGATAGGAAAATAACTTGATGTTCCATTACAAGCTTTCACATACGTGATAACTCCATCATACATATCCTTGATTGCATTTACATACTTTAATGATGGTTTTTTCTTCTCAAGAACCCGCCATAAAACTTTTTTTGGGACTCTATCGTATGTTTTCTCAAGATCTATGAACACCATATGTAAGTCTTCCTTCCTTTTTTGATACTTTTCCATTAATTGTCGCATCAAGAAAATGACTTCCATGGTATATCTTCCTGGCATAAATCTAAATTGATTTACAGAAACCTTGGTCTCTTTCCTCAAGCGATGTTCAATAACTCTCCCACAACTTCATAGTATGTCTCATAAGCTTAATGCCTTCATAGTTAGAACAATTCTGGATATCTCCTTTGTTTTTGTAAATAGGCACAAACATACTTTTCCTCTAAGCATCAGACATCTTATTTGTTTGAAGATTCTTATTGAAAAGATTGGTTAGTCATTTATTGCCACATCCCCCAGGCCTCTCCACACTTCAATAAGGACGTCATCAGGTCCCAAAGCTTTATTATTCTTCATCCTCTTCAAAGCTTTAACAAACTTCATGTGTATTAATTTTGCGCACAAGTCTTTTATTCAGATCATCATAAGCATCCTCCAAGCCCACCTCACTTTTATCGTTATCCCCATTAAAAAATTTGTTAAAGTAGTTCATTCTTCTTCCATTTACATCTTCATCACTTACCAAAAGTTTTTTATTTTCATTTTTGATGCATCTAACTTGGGTGATGTCTTTACTCTTCTAATTTCTCATTTTTGCAAGTTTGTATATACCTTTTTCACCATCTATGCTCCCAAGATTTTTATACAAATCGGCGAAAACCTTGCCTCTAACTTCTCGCACTGCTTTCTTTGCATTTTTCCTTGCTAATGTAAACTTTTGCAAGTTCTCATCATTGGAATTTTATGAAAAGATTTAAAACATTCTTTCTTCTAGTACAATATTTACCAAATTTTCTATCTATTTGGGCCTCAACACAGATTTATATTTTGGGACTTATTGGGATGCCCACTGGTTTATTTGAGAAAGGGTGTCATCTAGCTACTTACGAATCAATTAAATTTACGACATAACTTTATCCATATTTCTGCAGTATAATATCCATGCTTTTCATCATACCGTACGCACCTATGCTAGACACATCTTAAAAAATGTGACTTTATATGTATATAGAAGTTTTCGGAAACCAAATTCAGCATCTTCTTCCTTAGTCAAATAAATTGTTAAAGCTTCCACCAAGTAATTGAAGTGTTCTCTGTTGGCGCAGAATGTATCATTTATACACAGAATCTTTCTTGGTTTCTATAGCTAGTCATTCTACTCTATAAGGGCAATTAAACAAGATGTTCATAAAATATATTTACCATGATGATCATAAAAAATGACAAGCTTCTCGCCATGAATTAATGAACTGTAATTTCTTTTAAGCCTAAAGAAAAAAAATGTCAAAGAATTTCGCTTGATACTCCTATTTATCATCCTATTCCCTCATTTATTGCTTTCTATAATGGATATGCTCCTGGGACTTCATGTTCCTTCTCTATAGTGGTTATCATAAACCAATTATTCAAACCAAGTGGAATGACACCAAACAATCTGCAATGAATGGGGTGTAGAGTATGAGACAATGGAGTCCTAATGATACTAACATGCATACCAAAAGCCAAGGATGGAGATGGATAGAGAAAGGGAAAGAGCATAACAGACCACAAATATACAAAATGTGAAAGAGAAATACCATTAAAGAGCACAATAAAGATAGAGAACAGAGTGTCAAACCAACCAAGGACATGGAATATGATGCCAGTAAATTAAATCAAGCAACAACATGAAAGAACATGGAAAACTCAGTACGTTAGGTCTGAATCACACTACAACGACAGAGCAGTGGTGAGAGGGCTCTGATAACTAGGAGGTTATTTGCATAGCAGTGGGAGTCTAATGGTTGAGAAGTTTAGGTTTCTAAAATTTAGAAAGAAATCTGGAAAAAAGAGGAAGATGGGATTCGAACTAGCGTCTTGCCAAAAATAAGCTCTGCATAAGCTGACCATAAGCTCCTCCAACAAGCTTTTTTTAATGATTTCTTAAAACATAAGCTGCTTATATTGTTAAGAGCTTTTATATAAAGTGTTTGGCTCAACTTCTCTTCTCCTTTCAAGGAGAAGAAAAGTCACAAAAAATTTAGACCAAATGCTGCCAACTATAATAATGTTGTCAAAATGGTAAAGACCAAAACAAAATTTGACTAATTAGACGGATCATTATCAGGATTATTCACAATGGAAATGTTAGATAGATATGTGTTTATTATATATATTTTTCTTATCTTTCTTTGCTTGTACTGGTCTGTTTCTTCCTTTTATTACACTCTTCTCCTGCGGTGCAGAGAGCTGCAGTCTGCCTGTCTTTTCATGCACTTGCTGACCTTTCTTATATAAAATTAAGGTCAGCTAAGTGAGATAGGCTAAAGCTTTTCCAAATATTATTGAGTTCCAAAGTCTCAAGTGGAAACAAACATCTTTCAACTAGTTCTAGTATGCCATAAAAAAAAGTATCACTTATGGTTAGAAACTCCTCTGAAAGCTAGGCTCTTAATTCCATGAAGGAATTGTGAAAACAAATTTTATAATATTTAGGATCAATATGTCTTTTATACTAAAATAAAGGCAAACAAAGTTTAACAATTGACACTAATCAAAGTAAGAGAACAAAAACAATGAAGCTTGCATTCTGAGACATAAATACCTTCAGGAGTGCATCTTCGCCCGAAACTATGCAAACCCACATAATTTCCTTTGACTGCTCCGTTGTTATACACCAACAAAGTGGGAAGATTCCGATCCGGGTAGTTCAGTATGCAATCAGTAGATATTATCTTCACAAATTTTGTTGAAGGATATCTTAGTGCCAATTCTTCAATGCTTTGCATCAACAACCCACATTCAGGAATCCTGTAACAAAAACACAAGAAACATCACCACAAGAAACATGACACTAAAAAACTAAATAAATTATAGAACTAGGATGATAAAAAAAAAAACTCCTAAATCATACCCTTCTTTGTATAGGATGACAACCACCCAAACATCAGATGGAGCTTGTGACACCTCTCGAACGAAATCAGATCCCGAAATGGGAATCACTGATCCAAACCTCAATACTTTTGCTGCCTCTTGCATCTCAGCCAGCCTCTTCTTCCTATCACAGAAAAATGATTCAATTAAGAACAAGTATAATTAACACACACATGCCAAATTTTGCTTCCTCATAACCTCCACTTTTCAAGCAAATTCAGAATGAACCGGTCAGCAACAAGAGGGAAAATAGACTCTTAACCATTAATTCGCTATAAAACCATAAATCCACAACAACTCCCAACAAAAATTGTATTCAATAACATAGAAAGGAATAAACAAAAGGGTAAATAAATAAACTCCTAAGCATGAATTTTCCTATAAAATCTCAAATCCACAACAATTCTCAACCAAATTGTATTCAACAACATAGATATTAAACAACCAAATACAAGTCTCGGACAATTGTTCTCTACAAAACAACACAAATAAGCCCACCAACAAATCCACGAAAAGATTCAAACTTTATCCATCTTCCACCACCTTGGGCAAAAACAAACCGACCCACAAAATAAAAACCCTTCAAATTCAAGAAACAACCCATTATTCTTTGCGAGTGACAACAGGAAAAACTTGGACAAAAGAACAGAAGCAGAACAAAACCTGTATTCTTGGAGGAAGCGATCATCATCGAGGTTGTCTTCGAGGTCTTCGAGTTCCTCGGAGGTTTTGGAATCGATCCATGTTTTGTCTTTGGGTTGATCATCAGAGGCAGGGGTGAAAGGTGGGGGCTTGAAAGCGGGTGTCTTTGGTGGCAAATTCCCGAGCTTTCTCTGAATATCGTCCCATTGAGTAGACGCTCCTTCTAAATCCTTGTACACGAAATGGTAATCGCCCATTCTTCTTTTCTCTTTTTCTCTTTCTCGACGAATCAGGATTCTGTGTGTTGAAGTTTTTAACTTTTTAAGTTTTAACCATGGCCAATGATGCAACCACAAAAAAGAAAGACCTTGTGGTCGGTTATTGTGATTTTAGGATTGGCTTAATATGCAATTTGGTATTTTGATTATTTTAGAGTGTTTAAATAGGTTTTGATATTTTAAAAATTTCAATCACGTTCTTTAATTTTAAAAAATATTTCAATCAAAATTTTTAAAATATTTCAATCAAGTCTTTTTTTTTTCAAATTAAATTAATGCTGTTAAGATGGTAAACTATAGTGATTTTTGTTTATAAATAATGGGATTAAATTTATTTTTTAAGTGTAGCCAAATTAAGCATTCAACTTTAAAGATATTATAGAAAATCAAATAAAATTTTAAGTGTATATTACCGACATAAAACAGACAACAATTATATCATGCAAAATCATTACACTAGATAAAGCTATAAAATTAAAAACACGAAAAGGAAAGTACAAGACACTAAGATAAGACAATGTAACTTATCATAAGGTTAGTGCTTCTAGGCATTATAATATAATTCTCCATTTTTATCTCTATTTATGCATCACAACAATTCCTTCAAAAATGAATCAATGAGGATTCATCTACAAGACAATGAGAAATATCATAAGATTAAAAAAATTATCAATAAAATAATTCTCCACATTTGTTATAGCAAAATACAAAATTGAATAACTCACAAAACTGAATAACTTGAAGTTGCTAAGAAAAACAAGTGAGGGATATAATTCACAATAACATGAGAGTGAGGAAAGAGATAAAAAAAAAAAAAAAACAAAGAAAGAGAGAGGAGTATTACAAATTAAACCTAGGAATAACTCTAATCAAATCCAGAGAAAAAGAGATGAATGGGATAGTAAAAGAGTTCGGGTGAGATAGACAAATCAGAGAGTGAGAACGAGTGACAGAGAGTGACGACAACGAGCAAATGAGAGCATACAAATGAGAGTGACGAGAGAGTGCGATTGGCAGCAAGTGTCGTGTAGACACTAATGCGAATACGAATATTATTTATTATGCCAAATTAGTAGTAACTAGTGTTTCTTCTCGGTTACACGACTTTTTTGTCTATTTTCTATTCAAAAAATTAATCTATAACAATAAATAAATGTAGTATAAATTCTTGTAATTGCTTTGGTCTCCACTTTTATTTACTTATTTTATTCTCAAATGTCTTTGCATGTTTATAGCAAAAATAATAACAATCATATACAAATGAAGAACAAAAAAAATCATTTATCTAATCTCTACTTTAATCTAGTATGAAATAAAATTAGTCTTTAAGTTCAATTATAATTTTGTTTTTTTTTATTTTGTAATTTTGATATCTCTATTTTTTTTGTATGATTTTAGTTTTTAAATTTTATAAAATCTATAATTTTTGTTTAATTTTTAATGTTTGAATTTTTTGTCTAATAGTATCTTAAATCTAACATTATTTATTTAGGTACCATCAAAAGACAATTTAATTAAAGGCTAAATCAAAATGATAACTTTTCTAAAATGGGAGGACTGGAATTGTGAAAAAAGTGAGATCAAAATTATGAATCAAGAATTAAAAGAAAAAAAAATGCAATTCAACCTAATTTTTAAAATAAAAATTTAATTCAGAGTAAAATTATATATTAGATGTGAAAGTGTAATCTTTATCTTCAAAATTCTATACATGATAAAAATGCCAAATTTTTCATTTTTTCATAATACATAAAATAATGATTTTTGAACAATGTAAAAATTAAAATATAAAAAATTTATATCATTGTTGATATATTTAATAACAAAAATACTTTATATTTTAAAATGTGAATTGTTTAAATCTAGATAACAATATTTTAAATTTAAGTTAACAAATTTTTATTGAATAAATTATTATTTTTTGATTCTTTTTCTGATAATATGTTGTTGTCGACATCTATATAAAGCAGTTTCTGCACACAAATTCGTTGAACCTGGACATTCCTATCTTGCTTAATGCTTAATAGATAAGTAGGAGTATTTCTAAAGAGACCTTAATTTCTTTTCAACAAATCTCGTGCACAATTTTCTTACTCAACACCTTTTATCTTTCTTGGCGATGAAGATCTCGTACGCAATGAGAGCGAGGTCAGAATTGGGGAGGCTTGGTGAGCTGGTCGAGCAGGGAAGGGAGGTCTTCTGTGTCGGAGACGGCCACAGGTTTCGGAGGCATTATCGACGACGGTGTTGGCATTGACTCTCTCTTGGAGTGGCCCAATGAGAGATCCCTGAAGAGATGAGCCTGTCAGTATGGTGACCAAAATGTATAGAAGTCGGGAATGGATGTGATTAGAGGAAGAAGAAACTGAGAAGAGAGA
>PYAF01001286.1:4690333-4701386 GCA_007407185.1 Glycine tomentella
AGAGGAATACTTAACTATTAAGCAAGATACCAATTTGTGTGTAGATTCTAGAAGAAGCTAGCTACTTTGTACGGGACGGAACAAAACGACAAACACTGAAGAAGAATGCTCACCAACAAAGAAAATAAAATAAATAAGATGCTTCATGTTATTTTTACTACTATAGTGCTTCAAAATTACATTATCTTTCCGAACCAATAACTTCTACGTTTTTAAGGTAAGGGCTGAACAAATTTTATCCTAGTTAAAACTAAGAAAACAAGTCACTAACAATGAAGACTGAAGTGTTTACCTAAATTTGATATTCTTGCTCCTAAAACATTCATCTCATAACTTTCAAAATTCTCACTCATAGACCAAAGTTTAAAAAAAATATTTTATAGCATGTGGCTGGAACATGCACAACATCAAAAAAACCAAGTTCGAGAAGAACTCTAAGTTTTAACTGATACAAAATTAAATGAAATTGATGAAACTACCTTTCTTTCGCACCGTTAGATTATTTTTCATTATTTTGTGTTAAATTATGTTAGTTTATTGAATTAATATTTTAATTTATTTTAAGATTAAAATATTTAGTTAAGATTTTATATATAAGGACGCATGACCTAAGACTAAATTATGCTATTGTTAACCATTGAGCTACTGTGCTCGGTTGGTATATAGACGTGAAAAATAAAATATATAGTTATCATAATTTTTATTGTTATTTTACACATCTTTATATGTTTTAATTAATGACTCACCGGTCGGGGATTGGGTCCTTAAACAGCACGTACGTTCCGTGTTTTGACTTGCAATTGTATCTTTCTCAATTTTGCTTTGTAAACCAACACACACGCAGATCCATCGATTCGTCAACGCGTAATTCTTGAAAGGAAAAGCCCACCCCCACCCAGGTGAGGTGAGATGAGATGAGATCCTTTATTATTGTATGATCTGATCTGAATAAAATGAATTGAATGTTATTTGTGTTGAGCAGTGATGTGCAATGCAGAGATCACGTGAAGCTCTTCTACAAAGAAGAAGAGCTAAAACTGGGTCTGGCTATAAACTCTCTCTCTCATTGCTTTTTCTTTTGTGGCCTCTAATCTTCCGCGCTCATAGTTACCCCACACCCACAGGTAAATAAATTGCAATTATGGGTCTTGCTTTTGAGAATAATCAAAACAATATTCTTATTAGTCACTTTATTATCTATGGATGTAGAGTCTAATTGGAAGGAAGATAAGCAAGGACAGTGTAAAACCTCTAATTTTGCTAATAAATGTTTTCTCAAAGAAACTCATGATTACATTCTCCCTGACCCTGAAGATGCTGAGTCAGTCCCAAATGATAGTAATACTCCCACTAGAGAGGATGTGCAAAAATCTGATCACTTACCTTGGGCTGTGCCTCTTGGTCTTGATGAATTCAAGAGCAGGGAAATTAGTTCTAAAATTAAGTCTGGCACTGCTGGTTCATCTGGAAGTGTAATGCATAGAGTGGAGCCTGGTGGTGCAGAATACAATTATGCTTCAGCTTCCAAGGGAGCAAAAGTATTAGGTTCTAACAAAGAAGCCAAAGGCGCCTCTAATATCTTAAGCAGAGACAAAGATAAGTATCTTCGCAATCCATGTTCCGCCGAAGAGAAATTCGTCATCATAGAACTTTCTGAAGAAACCTTGGTAGATACAATACAAGTAGCTAATTTTGAGCACCATTCTTCCAATTTAAAAGCGTTTGAACTTCTTGGCAGTCTGAGCTTTCCAACAGATATTTGGGTTTTCCTTGGGAATTTCACTGCCTCAAATGTTAGGCATGCTCAGAGGTTTGTTCTTCAGGAGCCAAAATGGGTGAGATACCTAAAATTGAATCTTCAAAGTCACTATGGTTCTGAATTTTATTGCACACTAAGCGTAGTTGAAGTTTATGGTGTGGATGCTGTTGAGAGGATGCTGGAGGATTTGATACATACTCAAGATAATCTATATGCACCTGGAGATGGTAATGCTGATAAAAGGACAGTATCACCCCATCCTAATCCTCCTGAGAGTGAAGATGTTCATCAAAATACTTTTGGAGTTCCTGCTTCAGATATCTCTGCTGCAAATCATGAGAAAGTAAGTAGTGACGTACCTGATCCAGTTGAAGAAATCCGTCAACAAGTTGGCAGGATGCCTGGGGATACCGTTCTCAAGATTCTGATGCAGAAAGTTCGCACTCTAGACTTAAATTTGTTTGTTTTGGAGCGGTATATGGAGGACTTAAATTCTAGATATGTCAATATTTTCAAAGAATACAGCAAAGACATTGGAGGAAAAGATATACTTATACAGAATATCAAAGATAACATTAGGAATCTCGTTGACCGGCAGGATGCTATAGTATGTTAAATCTATCCTGGATATTGTTGGCATTAATTGTATTTAATTATATATAAAAATCATTATTATTCTACATTTTATTCATTTTGCAAATGATTTGTTGCCCTTGCAGACAAAAGGTGCAAGTGATCTCAAATCGTGGAAGTCCCATATTTCCATGCAGTTGGATCATCTACTCAGGGACAATGCTGTTTTGAGGTGAGAGTTTACAACACAAGCTTTCTGTAATTTGTGACTATGAGCGTAAGAGGCTAAGAGCTAGTTCAGATTTAGTAACTGGTTCACTTTGAGAGTATCTTTAAAACAGTAGAGTAGTTGAATATCTATGACAATTAAGGGAAGTAGTTTATAACAGTGCTAAAACACTCAGTAAAATCACAGTTTTGTGATGAAAAAGAAAAATATAAAATTTTAAATCTTTCTATCAGTAGTCTGCTATGTAGAATAAAAATTTAGAATTATATGGCTCGAGGCTTGCTACTTAACGGCATTTTAATTTCATGACTTGTAATTGTTACTTTATGCATATACTTTTAGATATTAAAATTACTTATTATTACATCTGTGATATATACAAAATTGGTGATTTCCAATAAAGTTAATATTTATTTCTTCTCATATTATTAGATGCAATTCCACTGTTTGATGTTCTGTATATTTATCATGAAAAGTGCCATTTAATAATGACCAACCCAATGGGCTCATGATTCATGAACATTTTATACTACAGTGCCTACGGTGATTTTGAAAACCTTGGTCATGAAAATAAAAATATTGTTTGCCATAGGACCAAAATACTATGAATAATTGAAGATAGTTGTTATTGTTTACTGTTTCTGAACCTTGCCCTCTGCTTTGTGGTTGCTGTTTGATATCAAAGCTTGTACATCATTTTCTTTTCCTAATGGATATGCTATTAAGTATTTAGTTCTTTAGGATCTGATTTTTTTCTTAATAATTCAGGTCCGAGATTAACGAAGTCCGCAGGAAGCAAACATCATTCGAAAACAAGGCTGTGCTAGTGTTCTTAGTGTGTTGTATTTTTTCATTGTTAGTTATATTACGGCTATCTCTAGATATGGCTACGAGTGTCTATAGAGTAGTACTA
This sequence comes from Glycine tomentella, assembly GCA_007407185.1. Lineage (NCBI taxonomy): Eukaryota > Viridiplantae > Streptophyta > Magnoliopsida > Fabales > Fabaceae > Glycine > Glycine tomentella. Next base: position 4,693,808 of record PYAF01001286.1, read on the forward strand.
AGTGTTAATAGAACAGATTGCTCCAGGAAATTTTGTGCCGTTAGCTCATCCTGGTTTCTCCTATTATTGAATTGTATCATTGTTATTTTTATATTAACTTTGTGATACTCCATTTTTTTAATATGTTGTTAACTTGTGTGAGATGCTTGGTGATTGTGTTGCTTCTTTCAATATAGATATAGAAACGGTCTTCAATGTTCTTTATTAATTTTCACTTGCAGTGACTAAGGTGGCTTTGGTATTGCCGGTAATTTTAATTTTTAAATATTCGTGTTATAAAAAGGCTTACATCTGAAAGTCCCATTTTATTATGAAAATGAACATAACTTTGGAGATAGATGACAAAAAATAGGAGTAACGCAGTTGATCAATATGACACCTAAAGAAATATTTGTAGTCCGAACATGATATATTCAAAAATAAATTAAATGCTGGTCATGTTGAAGTTTTTGCATGATTACGTTTTAGTCGAAATAAATAATATTCTTAACACTCTGGACATTATATTGTAGGGGTATTTTTCTTGCGAAATATTTTTAGTTTAATGGTATTTGTTGCAGCTTCTCAAATAAGGATGTAGACACCAAAATGTCATTGGTAAGAGGGAAATTGAGTTGAATCTTTTTAAATAAGATTTTGCATTTTAGTTAGGGGTGAAAATAAGTCAGGCTTTGACAGGTCTAAACCTAGTCCGCATCACTATCACTTAATCTAAATCTAACTTGTTATCTGTTAAAAATAAGTTATTAAGGTTTGAGTCTGATATGCATAAAGATTTAACTTGTTCTGAAAACCTATATATAAAGTCTAATTAAATAAAAATAAATAATTAAAAGTAAAAAATAACATAATAAATATGTTTCTCTTATAAATTATAAATTATTAAATATAATCTTATAAGTTATAATTTATATAAATTTACTATTCAGGCTTAGTGAGCTTTTTTAAAATCCTACAACCTTATCTTTTTAATTAAAAGACTTTTTAAAAAGTTCAAATTTAGTCTTCTTAATAAACAGGTCAGATCAAATCAGACATTAATCAAGCCAAATCGTAGATCCTTGACAGGCTATCTAGCCTATTTCCACTCCAAATTCTAGTATTATAGATAGGAAAAAAACTTGATTGAAAAGAGAAATCATCCTAAAGATGGTTAGTCAGATTTTTTAACAAAAATTAATCATTAACAAAATTAATTGATATTTCAAGTCAATGTTATAATAACTCAAAATAAAAAAATAAGAATGTAGGCAATTCAACAATAAATACAGCTATTTCGTTGCACATTTGAATGAATATGTCAAACGAAAATCTCTCCTTTTTTTTTTTGAAGATCACGTGAGGAAGGTCATCTCCAATTGAACTATCAAGTGGTATTATCTTCATATAGAAATATCGTGCATGCTTGAAAAAAAAAAAAAAAATTGGTGACGCATGTCAAACACTCGTCATATCTGATGCACAAGAAACAATGTCGAGCTCGTGTGCCTTTAGTATTGACCTGAAAATAGCAAAGACATGGATCAAAAACGTGTCTCCAAACACAGTTCATCCTTCATGAAATATCCATAAGAATGCCAAGCACACTAAATTGTTATTTTGAATTAAAAAAATTCATAATTCCAATGTGAATTGTTATTATTTCGACCCGGTTTGAAGAGCAAAGCAACTGTGATTTACTAAAATGTACGCAAATCTATCTCCAAATATAAACAAAAAAATTATTTCCAACTCGGCAATCTATAACTAATGACAATGTGAAAAATCTATACTGTCTATATATTATAATGAAATTCTTAAAACTTATTATAAGAGCCAAGAGAATTTATTTATGACATGCTAACCCATAGGATGATTCATAAATTTATTATGTTACGTCGGAGTTAATCTTCTAATATGAACCCGTAAAAAAAAAAAAAAAAAAACTCTAATACGTTCTAGAATTTTGTGAATTAGATTGATGATTATCGTTTGACATTCACGTAATAATCAAAGTTCTTAATAACGGAGACCCCTTTGATCGTGGCATTGAATATAATAAACTCGGTTCCAAGACAAATTTAAAATTAAGAACCCAAAAAAACACCCTATCATTATGCCATCTGCAGATGACAGACAAAAATACTATTTCAACAGTTGAAAAAATAATGCAACGACCAAATTTGTGAATAAACAGAATATAAGGACCAAAAGTTTAATCAGACCTACATAAAATATGCCCATAATTGAGATACTCCAAAATGGTCGTCTCATAAACCATCAGCAATGGGGTATTATTTCAATCATTACAAAACAAGATACATTGATTGCATCCAAAAATGAGTGCAAATTCTAGACACGATAAAAAAAAGGAAACAGTAAAAGATATTAAAGTGAAAAGAATATTGAATAACAAAACATGATAAATGTATTCAAGTCCACCTTGATACCAAACTTCCGGATAATGAGACAAATGCCCGGAAAACATATACTAATAAACTATAGTCGTCTTCTATTTACACAAACATTTCCTCACCTAAATATACTGGCAGAAACAAAGAATTGGGATGACCGTATGAAATGGGGCGGGAGCAGCCTCACCCTCCAAAAATGTATCAAAACAGCAACTGTCAAGCAATCACCAGGCAGCCACCTGTTAATATTTGTAACCCGAAGAACCCGGAGGAGCAGGAGGCAACCGATTAGGTGTTCGGCGGCTGCTGGAGTTTGAACCAGAGTTCACGTCACCATTTTGTGCAGGATCACTAGAATGTCGACTGTGACCATTGGATCCCGATCTTGATGAACCACTTCGACTAACAGGGCCATTGGCAGCAGCATCAAAGGCAGATCTCCAGTCATCACCAGGTCCACTGCTGCTTCTTGGGCTACTCTCTGCAAAACAAAAAAGTAATGTAAGTACACTAAGGAAAAACACACAAAGAAACTACTATCAACCGAGAATCCAAAAAAGTAAAGAAAAAAAAATGTGTCAACAAATATTAACTCACGATACAATCAGGTTCATTACCAGGATAAGTAGGGTTTGGATCCGTTTAAATCAAATGGCAAAGTGAACTTTACAAAATAAAATGCAAATTGTAACTGCTAATGAAAAAAATTCATAGTGAATTTTAAGACATTCAAAGACTGTTATATGAATGTATTTTATTAAGACTGGGACAAAACAGGCACTCCAGTGCCTGTGTAATCTTTAAAAAATTAAAAAGAAAAAGATAATAGAAGTTAAATAACAATGGGTGGTTTGCAAGATGAAACGGTTGCTATGGGTTGTTTGAAGAGTGCAGTTGCAGGGGTTAAAAAGATACTTTATAAAGGTAGTTATAAGGGTAAAATGGGATAACAAATATGTACACCAAAACTTGGTATGTATTCCCTTTATATATAACGGTGGTCAATATGTTCAGCCTATGAATGTAACAGAAAATATCAGAATACGATATAATGGTACCATAATTCCTAATAAATAGAGGTGCACTTCAATCATCAGTGATGGCAAGCTTAGGCACTTGAAAAACAAAAAAGAGGTCCACAGTATGTTTAACTAATACTGATGACTCATCCATCTGACAAATATGTAAAATGAGTAAGAAAGCAGCTTACACATACCTGCACTACCATTTGACCAGCCAGAGGCAGCAGCTGCTCGGTTGTCATGAATACTCAATTGCCGTGTCAATTTTGAGAGAAGGGAGGATTGTTTCTGGATTCGATCTCTTCTGCGCTTAACATTTTGATCTTCTAGAAGCAGTTCCTCAATCTTAGCCGTGCTTTGAGCACTAATCACAGAAACATAAAAAAATGTTAACAAAGACCAACCTCAAAGCAACAACTGAATTATAAAAATTGTCATTGTCATATACAAAACTGTAACATACAGATTATTTAGCATGTAACGTGTACATAAACACTTGAATCAATAATGAATTACAAAGCAAAATTACTGTATCTGAGCACACACACACAGATATGGGTTAGCATCCTCATTTTTTTCCCGACAAAAATCCATCACAGTTACATAACTGATTAATTGATAAAACTGCCTTTTCATTTTCTTCAAATTTAAATTGTGTTACTTCAATCATCTCTTTTCTCTCACATACAGCATGCATTCCCCATTGAGGCTCCTCATCCTATTCCTAATTGAGAGTTGTTGTCACATTGCCCAGTTTGGTCATCATCCAGCAATATTTGCTTCAACCTATATCAGTTTTCCCTCCACATTTGGAACATTGAAAAAGTTTGTTTCAGTGTGTTGAAGCACACTGCAATTTACTTTGAGAAGAAAACAAAGGTAATGCCTTCCATGAGATAGAAAGCGTGGACATGAAACATATGTATGGTGTTTTAGAGTAAGCATAAAAATTGATTACATTGGACTGGTGGGAAGTGTACAAAGGCGTTTGAGCAAGAAAACAGAAAAAATTAATTAAAGTCTGATATATAGATGATTTTCCTGAAGAGATTAACCAGCACACAAAAAACAACCGAACACATCCAGAAACCTTTTACAACCTCTTTAAATAACAATAACCAAGTTTTTTCCCACCAGCTGAGGTTGGATACATGGATCAAACGACATTAATGCTCTATTATAAATCAAGTATAAAGACATGTGATTGAATTCTAAGTCGCTCTTAATTGTTTAGCCTGGTTTTCTTGGTCACCTACCTCTAGTTACTGAGCTACCCTCTATCTATATCTCCTTCTTGATTACATGTCTTCTCCACACATGCACAAAGACTACTATATCTTCTATAATAGGTGCCATCCTAGCTTTTTTCCCTAATGCATTCATTCCTAATCTTGTTTAGTTTGTCCACCCATCCAATGCAACATCCTCATCTCCATTACATTAAATTTTATTCTCTTGTTGGCTTTTTATCTACTAACATTCAGTTCCATGATACATTGCAGGCCTGAAGCTGTACGGCAAAATGTTACTGAAATTATCAGTCACATTCCAGAAAATTTTTGAGAATGCAAAGAGAATTTAAAGATATTTTATAATTTTTTTATGTTCCTTTAAAATCTTCAAGAATGAGACTGAACAAATGCAAGGAAAAAATCTAATGCAAAGAGAATAAGAATAAAAGGCAAAAACAAATTTCTGAACCTGACAGAGCTATATAATTGATTCAGCATGTCTTCCTTAGCCTTTTCAACTTGACAGAGGACAACTGCCTGTAAACCAAGCAACCAGAAAATGCATAAAAAATTAACTGGAGAAACTGAAAAAAATTATAAAAATAGCAAATGTTAAAAACAGAAGCTTACCTTTGGTACATTAGCAGCTAAACTATTTAAAACTGCTTCAACATATCCACGAACTTCTTGTGACATCCATCGGAGTTCTTCCTCAGGATCAGCAGGTCTTCGAGCCATTGTGTCCTGAGACAGTATATAAGAAAATATAATAATACACGGTCAATAACCCACATTTATTTATTTTTAATTGTTATACAAATCCTCAGCTTATACTGAATCAATATTTCCTGAGACTCAATCATTCCAGTGATACACTTACAGATTTACCCCAATTATATGTTCATCATTATCACAATTTCCAACATATCTTTGATTACCTATTCTGTAAACTTTCTTGTTAATTTTTTACAGTACTAAAATATTAAATAGCCACTAATGCTTGAGTAGGACAACATTAGACTCCAAGGACTAGGGATTTTTACAAATTGATTGAATGTGTAGTAGGGGATTCTTAAGACCAACTCTTTAATGGTTGAATAGCTTGGTAGTCGGTAGGATGGGGTAGAAGTATTATTTCCCTAAATTTGTTTGGTTGGGTTTGTGGATCCACCCAACAACAAACTCCAATGAAGCTTACATGAAGTTACTTATATATTCAATAAAAAAATATTAAAGATCCATAAAATTAATAAATGTCATTACTTATTGCTTTATCTATAGTATAATTCTGTCCAGGACGGGTGTCAGCTCCTGGTGTAATTTCTGCTATTTTGTTTTGCATAAAAGTTGAATACCTTTTGGCTTTCTTTCTGGTGTGCAAGGAAATGCTGCTCTACTATTTAATAATTTGTAAAGTTTTGTTAAATAAACATTTAGAAGGGAAGGAAGAGGGGGCGAGAGAATAATCTGGACTCCAGTGATAATTTAGAGAATGGAAAATCTTATTATTATTCTAGAGTAATATATGGGTTCTTAAAAATACTTAGTGGAGACTTTCCTAGGCAAATATGAATTGAGTGCAACTTCCAAAACAGTAATACCCATGAACACTAAATGCATTTTATCATGTGACTGAATCTACATACATTAAGTAATTATTTCCAACAGTATCAAATGCATTTTGGATTTTATCTAATAGTCCCAATTTTGGTTTTTTAACCAACACCCTAATAGCACACATTAACAAAAAAAACATAATTATATATAAACAATGGTTTTCAAAGTCCCCAAAAAAGACATCAATTATGTAGAAATCAATTAGCACAAAAACTTTGAATAAAAAATCATAAGATTAGTAAACTTATATTAAATGGTTAAATGAGGCACAATCTAATTTCTAAGAACTGACTTTAATATACAAGCCTAATGAATGCACCATAAACAAATGCAACACATGTGATGAATGCCTTTAAACCATGGATACTAACCAAGGAACCATCAGAGAGGCTATGCCTCATTGTAGGAGCACCATCAGATGAGATCCTTACGTGTCCTCCCTTTGCTTGTATAACTTGACTTATCTTTTTAATCCATTCAACCTTATCAGCTGCACTTTCAGCCTTCAAAACAACAGCACTATGTGCTACAAGAGAGAAACACATTGTAATTAAAATGTTTTCAGAATTTTATAAGAAATAAAAGTGTGCATGTACCATTGAAAGCCATATCAACAAGGGAATTTTACCTTTCAGAACGGTTTTATAAGGAACTCTACTGGTAATTTTAAATACAAGGTTGGCTTTGCCAGAATCAGGTCCATTGGACTTCTTGTCCTTTGAGCTTTTGGATGGAGTATCCTCTTCATCCGCAACCTCTTCAATGTTACATTCCTGCATACCAATTTATTTTGTAAGCTTAATAGCTTATTAAGACTATCCTAGTGGGATAAGGCTTTGTTGTTGCTGCTTATCAAGACTATAAGTTATGCATTACTCATTCAATGACATTATAAAAATCAAAGCCAGTACATACTGCAAAAGTGTGGAACTTAACTTCCGTAAATTACAAGTGGATATTAGCAGAAACCAAACATAGTAAAATGTAAAGCTTTAAAGTTGAGTTCTAAGTTCTAACAAACTTAAATGTGGAGCATCCACATCCAAAACATCTTACATTTAGATTAAATAAGCATTTTCCAGCAGAAAGAAGTTAATTTTGACTTGTTTGTATATTCCAAACTTACTTGAAGGTGACTCCATAAGCAATAGTATAATACATCAACATCTCACAGATTAAGAAGATCCTTATTTCTGGTCAGGATAAATAGACTAAAGGTTTGCAAACAAATGCAAAAGATTTTGATGAGTAGGTGAATGTGTTTTTTTTTTGGCCAGCAAGAGTAGGTGAATGTGTAAAAGTCCACTAACCCAAC